>KI422837.1:31248-47872 GCA_000473375.1 Anopheles culicifacies
CATCTGACCGAGCAGCTCCGCCTGGCGCAATATCTTCCGTATGTCACCCGTACGCTGATGCCGGTTCGCTAGCAAATATGCCGCCTTCAGCTGGCCGGACACGATGTAACAGTGTATGCGTACCGCAACCGCATTTGCCCGATTGATCAACGTCTCCAGTGCGACCTTCGTGTGGACGCTGGTACCGTGCCGCGTGATAGCAACGTCCACCGAAACGCGCACGATCTCATCACAGATGGCCGTTACGGCAGTGTCGGTTGCGCCCGTACTGCCTTCATTGCCCACGATCACGTCCAACAGTTTGCCGACGTCCTCGATTTTGCCATGGTTGATAAAATATTTCGCCGTCAGCGCATACACGCGCTGCATGTCGAGATTGTAGTCCTGGATGATTCTGTGGACAAAAACGGGGGAACGTTAATCGTTAAATACTTCCAAACAGCACTCCGTTCCGTCTGTTATCTCTTGTTCTAGAACTCCCCATCGCCTTCTCGGTCTCTATCTCCGCTTTCCAATCCTCTCTTCTTATCCTTCGCCCAGTCTCCACCAGGCTGTTCTCCTTTAATACATACCTATACGATAGTCCGAAGGCTTCCTCCACATTTTGACCACAAACCAAGGTGAGAATGGCCAGCTGCAGCTTGTCGTGACTCGAACCGAACAGTGTGGGCAGTTGGGACGCTTCGCGGAAGATCTTAAACAGACAGAATACATTATTGATTGATGTCAACTCTGTTCCATCGAAGAGCAGACCTACCTTTGGTAGCAGTGTGACCGTTTGGCGTCCTTTAGCTTCACAGGTGGCCAAAAACTTGGTGACATCGAGCTGAAGAAGGATAGTGTTGATGTGGTTGTTCAGCTCCTTCGGATCGAGCTTCATCAGCAGCGAATGGTGTGTGTCGATGGTGCTGTTAAGCCGTACCTCCTGCCAGTTGCATAGTTCCAGCTCGTTCTGCAATTGAAAATGGCACCACGATTAGGTTTCACTCTACCAAAGAATAGTCAGTTAGACTCCTACCTGGAGATGCGAGACGCTTGTTTTGAGGTGATGTTCCGACGCATGCAGATCACTAAACGTACGACAACCCATCGTGTAGAAGCGAACGCAGGTCATGCTGGCCCGGATCGGATCCTTCAGCAGTAGCTGCAAGCTGTACAAGCTGTTCAGCATGTCGTTCGTTTCGAGATAGCGACACGCGTACCTTATGTGTTCACGCCACTCGAGCAGCGTATCATCGATGTCGGACAATCTCTGGACGACCGTTTCCAGTTCACCCCGCTGTAGGTACGGCAAGAGAACTGCGTGCAGGAACACCTCCGGATCGACGCGCTGTGCCAGTATGTACCGGAGCGAGGCAACTTCCGTCTGCTGATAGCGCATCAGAAACTGTACCACAGCCTGGTGTGACCCGTACGCCAACAGGTAGTGCATCGATTCCTCAAACAACCGACTACAAAGCAGTGACGCACTATCGTTCCTTGCAAGCCGTTCCGCATTCGGGCCCGGTGTATCACCATCAAACTCACCCTGACAGATGTGGCGCAAGTTGGCCAATGTGCTGAGGATGTTTAGTGCCGGATCTTGCGCGGTTCCACCCGCTACTTGGCGGGCCGCATTCGCTCTAGCGATCACGCGCTCCGAAGGTGCCCCGAGCCGAGCTGTGTACGTTAGCGCGTACAGGACTTCATTTAGCAACGGTGGACATCGAGCGGGACGTTTCACGATCGGCACTTTCGTACTGCTGCTGCTGCTGGTGCTGTTGGTGGTCTCGATCATACGCAGTACCGCCTCACATTCGGCCTCGGTTGCGACGCGCGGCAAACAGTGGGAGAACTTTTCCCTTGCCGTTTCGTAGCAACCCGCTCTCAGGCAAGCCATACCCCAGGCGGCCATTACACCGGTCAGCGAGAATCCACACTTGAGCGACAGTTCCAGCGCTAGTGTCCACTTTTCGGCCTTCACGAGTGCATCGCGCAACTTGCGCAAACTGCCATGGTTGGTGTGCAGTAGCAGCGACTCACAGTTGTCGTGCACGATCGAGAGGATAATTTCGGCGTGTTCCTTCATCTTTTCCACCTCTACGCCGCCACCGCGCACCTTCACGCCCAGCGTCAGATTCAGGAGCATCCGTGCGACGAGCGCATAATCGATCTCGGGATTCGGTACGCCCGGATGGAGCGGACGCAACAGTGCCTCCAGTTTCGCACAGTGGTACAGCAGAAAGCTGGCGATCTCTTCGTTTGCCGTGTGTAAGTTGCAGATCGCCAAACATTGGTTCGTGGACGGTGCGTACTCGTAGCTGTACTCGTCGCGTATTACATTATCGTACCGCTCGTTACCCGTCAGCTGCCATTCGTACTGACCGCTAGAATCGGACATACGAGATTGCACTCCACTCGCCGTTGTTGACCCCGGTTCTGGCTGTCTGTCCTTACCGTCGGTCCCTGCCAGATTGCGCCAGCAATCGTCACAAACTCGCACCGCCACATCTTCGTAGAAGCTTTGCAGGCGTAGCTTTTTCTTCGAGCACGAATGACACACGACGCGGCCACACCGGCGGCAATGATGTCGTCGGTTTAGCATCGAAAACGTCCTCCGACAGCACATACATTGTAGGGCCTCCTCATCCTTTACCCAACGATCGCGGGAAGGTATTTCTTTCGGCATCACAAACGGTTGTCCAACATCGCTGAGTGAATCGTAGCTCGACACACGACTTATTGGACCAAGCGTGTGGGGTGGATCGTTATTGAACGCGTCCGATGAGCCAATATCCGGGAACACCTTGTATTCTAGCGCTTTTCCGGCGTACACTCTGAGCAAACAGTCCACGCACTCGTGACTGATGAAGAGGTCGTCGTGCACTGGGTAACGGCGTACTCCTCCCGCTAGCGATTGCTGCTCGACTGGTCCACTCTGTGCAGCGTCTTGCAGATCCCGAATGTACTCCCGGCGCTCGTAACAGTGTGCGCAAACCTCCATCACTAGCAATCCTCTGATAGATCGCATTACTGCCGACAGTAACTCCAGTCGTGAGTTCATCAAACACTGTTCGATTATTAGCAATGGTCGACTGGCCAGATTCCACAAACCCTCGTATTCTTCGCGTGCCAAATGTTCGAAGATTTTCAAAGATAGCTGATACTTCTGGTACAGCGGTTTCGTGGCGGTGTGACGCTGCAAGTATGCCAGCATGTAGCTAACCACTGCAACGCTCCTAATGTTGAGCATGATCGTTTCGTACAGTTTTACGATCGCCTCGATCGGCATTGTTTCGATGATGCGGAACAGCCACACGATCGGTGCATCACTGTCCTGAGGATCGGTTGAGATCGTCGTGATGGTGGATGCGGCCGACACCTTGTACACAGCGTATATGAACATTTCCAGCTCCGTTTCCGCATCGATCGGGTGCAGCTTGATCCATTCGGCACACACACGATACTCGCCCTGCTCGATAAGCTGATGCAGGACGGTGCTCTTGTTTGCTGTGGAAAATCTTTGCACTCTCAGCCAACCTTCGTCCTCACTGGGGAGCTGCAGAATGGTACCGATCCTCAGGTACGTTCGCAGCTCATTCGCCTTCTGTTGCAGCTGTTGGCGGGTGGCTGGCGTTATGCCAGGGCGCTCCTCGGTACCAAGATTCTTGGGAATTGCAGATAGCAAATGCTCGGATGCGCTAATCCATTCGTTTGCCTCCACAAACTCGTCTACGTTCGCGAGCAAAGCGAGTGCCTTCTCCTCCATTGATGCCTTCTCAGCAAGGATGGTGGAATCTACCTTGGTGAAGAATTTGGCATTGTTTTGCTGTAACGCACAGCACGGTCGGTTAGCTTCTAGCGGGAACAGCACAATTTGTGGTGAAGTTGAACTTGAAGACCGGACATAGCTACAACCGTTTGGCAATTCTTTCCGATCATCAGCAGCCCGTACCAGCGTGCTATAATTAGCGATTAGTGACTGAGAACTGGGAACTGGTTTCAAACAGTCGGCTTCCGCCATACATAACTGGCACAGGAGTTCACTTTTGCTTGCAATAAACTCCCATAAGCCTTCTAGAGCAGAAATCTTTCCGACACGTTCATCCTTTGGGCCGAGGATCGCTTTCCCGAGCGTTTGGGCAAGATTAATTCCCAACATGCTGCCGAGCGTGTCCAGCGACACGAATGATATGTGCCTTTCGAACAATCGTTCCAACATCAGCTTCTGTACGTCCGTTTGAATAAGGGTTTCCACCTTGGTAAGGTCACGATCGCCACCTGCGTCGCTTTCTTCCTTCACGTTGGATAGCAGCGTCAGCAGTAACTTTGTCAAATGTTCTAAATACAGCCTCACCTTGCGCAACGATCCGGACCCACTGTCCGTGAGCAATGCAAGCGTTTGTTCCACGTTTCCTGCCACCTCCAGATCGTCACATCGCTCGATCATGTTGTAGAAACGTGCCCGTCTCTTCAGCACTATTCCATTCTCGACCGTGTCCAAGGGACACACTTCACGCGATAGTAGCTCACTAATGGTGAGCTTAAAGTCGGCCGAATTTAGTCTAGCCCGTGCCGTCTTGTGCGATATCTGGAGCGTGTCCATGATCGTACCGAAGAAGGACACGTAATTACCAATCCATTGGGCCGTTTCGCCACCATGACCCGCAACACTGCTAGACATCATGCTCGTGGCCATGTTCGTCACGTGGTGTGTGTTTTTCAGCAAAAAGTTGTAAATGGCGAGATTCAATTCGTAGCTAAAGGGCAGGTTAAGAATGATATCGACGATCTGGCTTAGCTGGAGATTCTTCCCGGTGAGAATACCCAGAAACGGATACCGGGATACGAAACGATCCATCGGTGCCAGCACATCCTCCGTGCTTGCCGGTTGCTGCGCTTTTAGAAACGTTTCGAGTGTGCTTAACACTTTCGATATTTCAAAGCCCATTGCCGTTTTGTGCCGTATGTCGTCCAACAGCACATCGCTATTGCTGTCGCTCGATTGTGTTCCACCGAATGCGAGACCGAGCTCGCGCTTCTGTTCGTTCTTTCTGATTAGTGCCGCCAAATCATTGCTGAGCGTTTGCATTTGTTCTATTCTTTGTACCAACTTGCCTACGGGTCGATCTTGCAGGTTGTGTGTTTCGATTATTTGTTTCGCAAAGCTCATCTTGCTATTGGTAAGACACACGACCGCGAGTGTTTCGGGCGTTGCAAACAGCTTCGTAAAGTTGGTTTTGTTCCACATGATGCTGCGCATGCTGCTACCGGCAAGATCACCGTCCGCTGCATTACGATCGAATGGGGCGGATTCGGTTTTCGCATCGACCGATAGCGATCCTTGCCGTTGTAGATCCTTAATGCTACCTCCCGAATTGCTCGATACGGTTGCCGTCAGGGGAGCGCGGGTGGCTCTGCGGGATGATTTGTGCTTCGGTAACGTTCCATAGTATCCGTACCGTTGCCGCTGTCCATTCGCATAGTCAATGGCAGCGATCGATTCAACGCTACGGAACAGCTTCGCACCGCCAGACGAAGATGATTCACAATAGTTTTCGGTAATGTGCGTCAGTGTGGTCGGTACCGGTGGCATGTCGATAAGGCGAAGCGAACGGCCGTGTTTCGGGTCAAGTGGGGCGATCCCGTCGGATGCTGTGCCATGCTCGTCAAACAGCGATAAGCGCCAGCACACATCGGTGACAAGTTCGAAGAGCGTTTGGAAGCGTTGCTTTAGCGTTTCGCTCGCGTCGTGATAGGTGGCCGAATGCTTTCTCGCTATCATGATCGACTTCAAGCTGGACGTTATTGTCGCTAGCAGCGGGATGCTGCACAAAAAATTCTTCCGTTCTGGTACGCTTGCTTCAGCGGAAATCAACTCTCCACGCACAAATAGCATCGTGAAGATCGATTCTATCGTTTGCATGAACGTCCTTGTGTCCATCTCTTTGAGCAGGCCCTTGAGCTGTGCATCGAGATTGTTCGTAGCGATAAGGGTACATTCCTGCGCAGAGGCAGCCGCCTCTATTGCTTTGTATAGGATGAATATGGATTGTATTTGTAACAACGCCATCACTTCAGAACATTCCGCTTCTGGGACGGTGTCGTTGGTTAGGCCCATTATCTGCTCGTTGAATGTTCGATTCGTTCTTATCACAGCAACTAACTTGGCAAAATCGGCCTCGTTCAGATCCACTTTGGCGCGCAGCATCATGCTCAGCACGGTGGCATGTTGGGAAAGATCCTTCGGCGGTAGTAAAACTTCGTCGAAATGTAGAGCTTTGTGTATCAGATAGCAACGCTGCATTTCCAGCAGATAAGCAGTAAGGTACGTGTTATCCAAGGCCAGAGATGGCGTCATTTGTTCCACAGCCGATGTAAACGTACCAGCTCCACTATTTGCCAGCCAAGCCTGTTCAATGAAGCGCAGATAATTTGCGTGCTGCACATAAAATGAGCTCTCGCTCTTCCGAAGCAATGCATTGAAAAAGTGCTGCTTTCCATCCAATGCATCCCATGCCTGTTGCTGTTGCAGCGGTCCCACCAAATCGGGCAGCAAGTTCACGATAAACTTGACACTTTTTCGGGAAAAAATGGCCAACATCAACAGCTCAAGATCCACCGTTTTCCTCTCCAACGCCTTCACAATGCACATTTTTATGCTGTTAGTTGCCTTCGCAGACACCAAACTGTTTGCCAGAATGTTGTAGCACTTGTGTCGATCGAGTTGCTGATCTTGCTGCTCAAAAGCTTCCAGCACGGCTGTTGCTGCAATCTCGTAGATGATGCTATTTTTGCTCGATATTTTCGACATGGCCAACAGCTTTAGAAGCTGACATGTTGGGTAGGGATTTTGAATCATGTTTTTACGAAAGAACTTGCGACACTGATCGGACAGCTCCGTGCCATCTTCGTGATCGTCCAGGGTTTTGTAGTAGGCGATTATTTCCTAATGGCGGCGTGAGAAGATCAAGTTACACATGTTAGAATTCATGTATAGCGCCAGCAGTTTAGATTGCAGGGGGTTACCTTCGGCTTACCTTTGCAATTGAATCTTTCCTATCGACAAACAGCTCCCAGAATTCGTTAAAGTTTTCCATTTTGCTAACTTATTGCACACATAATTTAAAACATACAACTTCACCACCACTGGCAATCGCTTGCACGCGCACGAAGTGCCGGACTA
The DNA here is from genome assembly GCA_000473375.1 of Anopheles culicifacies. Taxonomy (NCBI): domain Eukaryota; kingdom Metazoa; phylum Arthropoda; class Insecta; order Diptera; family Culicidae; genus Anopheles; species Anopheles culicifacies. Next base: position 38,414 of record KI422837.1, read on the forward strand.
GTTTGAGATCGCGATCGCAACGGGAATCGTTCTTGGCTTTCCGAATGAAAACAGCTGATATCACTATTGTTGAGTCAGTGTTATTCTTCTTCTTCTTCTTTTCGGCACCATTACTCACTGCTAGGGTTTCATTCTTTGGCGGTGTTTGGAAGCAATTAGAGCTAAAGCTAATGTAGAAGAGCGGTGTCACCTCGGAGAGATTCTAGTCGATTGTAATTATGTACAATTGAACGAACATAGGAAATGGTATTTACATTTTTCTACATATTTTAGCGAACGAAATTTTGTTTTTCTTACTTCCGCTGGCGATAAAGTTTGTTTATATTTTGATTGCACGTCAGACAACACTGTGATTGTGTGTGTACATGTGTTTATATCTATTGCGCCAGAACTTCAACCAGATCTAAAGCAACAACCAAAATTATTCAAAAACGCAATAAAATTGGAAGCTGAGCAAATGGAGTGCTTTTATATTAAATTGAGAAGGTACAGTTCAAGAATTAGATGATTTTTAGTTTGAATCATTTGAAATACGTATAGTTTTTGGTTAGAATCGGCTAGTACAAGCTGGATGAATTTCTGGTGTGATGCCCCTGTTCGTGTACTGAAAACAAGGTGTAAATTGTACGAGTTTGTGAGTGGTTTTGTTTGAAGGCGCTACGTTGGCCTTGAAAATTTGGCAATTTTCTGTTCGAAATTGGAAGGTTGGCGGAAGTTGTCGGACATTGGACGGTTGTCAAACATCGGGAAAATCTCGCTCTCCGACACACTTCGGAACAACACACACACACGCACACTTCGGCTTTATCACAAACGTCAACCCGACCCCGGAACGATGGGCTGTAAACACCGATTCGTGTGCACATTGACAGCTGACGTTAACCTTAAAAAAATCATTGGAATCTGCTCCGCACGAAAACGTGGTTTCGTGAAAGAAACAAAATATTTATCCGTGAATAAATCCGTGTTCGCTTTCGACTAGCTCGTCGCGTGGCACGTAGTTTGACGATCGTTAGCGCAAGACTGCGACCGAACATGGAATACACCGCGTTAGCCTAGCCCGGCTGGTTAGTACGAAACGTTAGAAACGGGACGGAGCTGCCTGGTCTCGCATGATCCCCACTGTATAGGTAGCGGTGTATGTCTGCCTGCCAAAAGTATGGCACATGCGGTGCACCTTCGGTAGTGTGACCACGATACGAAATACTGCAAGGACACTGCTTGAGACACGCACACGTGTATGTGTGTGTGTATGTGTGCGTGCGTGTGTGTATGTGTAACATTCAGGTGACGTTGGTGTGTTCTGAGTAGATCTATCGAAGCTTTAGTTCGGTTCCCAGCTCAGGTACGAGCACATGATTGGCAGAAAGTACTTCCCTGCCAGAACCACCACACTAGGACAGCACTGGAGCAGGTGCCAAAAGGTGTTTGCTCACGCGTGGCGATACAGTTTCGAACTTTGCCTTGGCAAGGCCCATGCTCGGGTGTCCCGGTTGTGCTTCAATAGTATCGTATCGCTTATTCCGGAACTACGCACACACGTGCGAATGAGCGGTGGCGCTGTACCGGCAGAGAGCGGACGACGGAACTACGGAAAATTGGCGAAGGCGAAGAAAAGCGGACCTGAGACTAGCCAAAGCCCCACCGTCATCCCTCACGAGGGTTGCGCGCTGTGTCTAGACGGTGGTCGCGAGACTGACTCTGTATGGTAGCATATATTATGTCATCAGGTTACACAGCCAATACAGCCAGAGTTCTGTTTCGCTCGGTCCATGGTGTTAAATATATAGCTATACAGAATTGCCATTTGCGGTATATTGTGCGTACGGTACGGTGTGCTTAGCGAGTGTTTCTGGTGCGTTGTAGTGGCCAAACATCTAGCAAGAAGTGGCCGAACGATCGTCGCATACGTGCGTTGAAGCCATTTTTGATTTCATCAGCTTTCGGCTCTCCGTCTCCCCGGTGCGAAGGATGCATGTTGATTTTGTGCTCCCGAAATAAAGTAAAAAATGTGTGCTTTCGAATTTTGATATACGTGTGTACGCTGCTGCCACACGGTGTGTTACACGAGGTAAATCGAGAACGTCACCCGTTCTCGCTCTGGCGCGTGTTTCTGCTCTCTCGCACTTGCTGGCCCAGCACCACCATCTCTTTCGTACGCTAGCAGTATTGTGCTGTTTCGCTCTCTCGCACGCACGATAAGCGCAGCACGGGAAAAGGGCTCGTCGCAATCAAGGACTGTGTGCGGGGTGATCTTATTGGTGTGTGTTCGGAAACGGTCCTTCGCCAGCAGGCCAATTCGCTGCATCCTTACGGTGGTGGCCTGGTCTGGTCGGGTCCGGTTCAGCAAAACGGGAACCGCAACGTGTTCAACAGTGCGTGTATGGAATGTAATTTACGCTTTTATCTGCTCTTCGACAGTGACAGCGAAGAAGGCGAAGGCGTCAACGTTGACCGGCGAGATCATTTTCTTTGTGAACATTTTGTTTTTTAATATTTTGGTTGTGACTTGTGGTGGAGTGGTGTGAGGAGTGAAAAGTGTTACAGAAGGAAGAAGCTGAGCTTTTGGGGCACGATCTTACCGGTGTGATTTGTGGGGTTTGGGAATTGGATTGAGTTCAGTGTGTAGTGTTGTGTCATTGGTATATTTTTACTTGTTTACAAAGTGGTTGTGCGAGGAAAATCGGGCAAGCAGGCGAAGTGTAGTCAACTGAATATCAAACACCTATCAGAAATCTACGCCGTTATCTGTAACAAGGAGAGAGCCATTCCGCCGAACGGGAGCCATCCACGTACCGTGTAAAAGAATGGCTTCTACACAGGTATCACATGGATCCAGTGTTAGTAGCAATACGGCGAACAATAACAATAACAATAATAACAACAACTCCAGCTCTTCTTACGCCAACGTGTTGTTGAATTTGAAGGAACAGGGCAAAGAATCATCATCGAACCAGACTGACAATAACAAGGAAAACATTGCCAGCGAGAGAGCTAGCGGTACGCAGAACACCGGCAAAGGCAAACCAATGGTCGGACCAACATCAGCAAAGGAAGCTATGATGCCTGGATCTACGACGTCCACTGCAGTGACCGCCGCCACAAGTACTTCATCGATTGGCTCTGCAACCGCTCCCATCGTGGATGGGGTAAAAGATGCGCTCAACAACGAACTTGGCGCTAAAAGTGCACTCGAAGAAATGGAAGATGACGCCAACTTCGTCCCAGTCGTGTCCCACCACAAGCGCGATCGTAAGGCTAAAGCAGCGGCTGCCGCTGCAGCTGCCGCGGCCGCCGCCGCTGCTACTGCTGCTTCCGTAGGAAGCATACCGGGTTCTAGTTCGAAATCAGCCGGTGAAAAAGCATCCGGAGCTGGAGCTGCAAGAGGGTCCGGTAGGCGCTCTGCGGCTCCAGGGACGCAAACGCACGGCAAGCAAGCCAAGGCCACAAACGAACGTGGCCCAGATGAGAGAGGGTCCTATCGGAAAGACTTTGGAAAGAGGAAATCTAGTGATCGCAGTCGTAACCATGCCAACAGCACTGCCGCCGGTGAAGCTGTGAAAGATGAAAAGCACCCCGATTCGACGGTGGAAGGTGCCGTTGGTAGCACCACCGGTGGCACTGGGGCTGGAACGTCTAGCAAACAGCAACAGCAAACGGTTGCTGGCGGTGGCGGTGGTGGTGGTGCATCGTCCGGCACACCCGGCACACCATCGGACGAAGAAGATCGTGGCAAAGAAGATGCGAAGAAGTTCGTCGAAGCGCCACTTCCCAAGGTGAACGCATGGAAGGTAAATTGCAATTTAAAAACCGAGCAGTGTACATTGTAATTTCCTCGCAACAAGTTCACATTTTAATGGATTAACGTTGTTTTGGTTTTCCGCTAGGTCACTCCGTCCGTCGAACCGGCACCGATTCCACCGAATGAAACACGTGTGCAGGGCAAATCAAATGCCAATACAGTGCGTGGTGCATCAGCAGCACCTAGTTCGGTACTTACAGCCACAACTGCCACCATGAGCACAACTAGCACAGCTTCTGTTGCAGAAAAAACGGAAGTTTTAGGTGTAGCAGCCGGATCCAACGAAAAGCGCGTTGCACAGACCAAACAGCCAACCAAAGCCCAAGGTAAATATCTTCCCGAAACGTATGTGGCTTGAAAGGCGTTGTTTTTTTTTATTTAGTTTTAAATCATGTAAATGAATAATATAAACTGCTTGCCAGCTGTTTAGATCGGAATATGAAAATTGCGAAAATTACGTATAATGAACACGTTATGATTGTTGTAATCATCACACAGGAAATGGCAACAACAAAGCAACGTCGAACGACCCAAACGGTAACAAATCGTCAGTACCGGTCGGTGGAAAGTCTGATAAAAAGCGTAATAACGCAAAGGTAGGTTCAATTGAATCACTGTTAAATTTGTTCCATATCGTTTTGCAGGTAAACTATGAATTTCTGTTATTTTATTAAAATCCTTTTATGTATGTTTTACAGGCTGCCGACTTCACTGCGAATAGTGGCGATTGGCCCACATTAGGCGAGAAAAAGGTAACCACTGCTGATGGTTCCAAGAAAGCCGGAGGTGGCGAAACAGTCGTAGAAAAACAAAACGCTGGCTCCAAGGTACCGGGCACAGTATCAGCGGCCGTCACCGGTGGTCAGCAGCAGAAATCAACAGACACGCCAAATGTTGTCCCTCCATCCCCGAAAAAGCATCAGTCCTTAGATATTGCCACTACTGAAGGTGTTTCAAGCACATCAAAGAACTCCTCGACGAACAGCAGCAACGTCGTTAAAGATAACAGTACCAAAACTGGAGATACGAACCCGTCTCGTGCCACTGCCAAGTCTCAGAATAAGCCCGGTTCGAACGTTTCCAGTGAAGCGGACTCAAACGCTGCCGGAGGTAAGAAAGCGGCAAGCAGCGGTGGTGATGCTGCCCAAGTACAACAACCATCGTCAAATCCGGTTGCGAAGACACCAAACGATATTGCTGGCGCTACTGACGCGGAGCAAGTGGCGACCAGTGCACAGAGTCGGCCCCATAGCCGAGGCCGCGGAACTACAGCTGAGACGGAAGCGAACGGAACGACTGCAACCACTACCAACAACAATACCCGGAAAGGTCCGAAACCGAAATGGGTACCGTTAGATATTGAGCTGCCAAAAACGAGAGAAAGACGGGCTCGTACACCCCGGCACAGACGATATGACGACTATGATGAGGGAAGCTACCAACAGTTGGAATCCTCCGGCCAGCAGCAGACACAATCACAGCACACCCAGCAACAGCAGCAACATCAGCAACAGCAGCAGCAACAACAACCACAACAACAAGAGCAGCAACAATCACTACAACAACAGCAACAACATCAACAGCAGCAACACCGGGGCAACACTGTTCCGGGTCGTATGAGCAGAGGGCGAGGCTCCCGCGGAGGTGGTCCTCCTGCCTATCGCGGTGGAAGAGGAAGCGGTCGCATAGCTGCCGGGCGCGGTGGTATTAATTTCGGTTATCGACGTGGTGCCCCGATGCGCTCGGGAGGAAGTAATCGCCATATAAATGATAGAAACATTTCAGCATCGGCAGTGATTGCCGGTGCCGAAAATGGCATCGGTGTGATTCCAGCCGGAACCGCGGGACAGGAATTCCAAGACTTTGCTGCGATGAACAACAAAATCGGTTCTGACCAAGCGGCGTTCATCATGCCTTACCTGAGCACGTTCTATTACAACGGTGCACCATTGATAGGAATGGACCAGCTGAGCATTAAGGAGTGTATTAAGAAGCAAATGTAAGTTGAATTAGTTTGTTGTGTTATGTACTGCTGCTGATAAGCAAAACTTTGTGCTAATGTTTCCTTTTCCATTTTCTATTCGTTTTTGTTTACAGTGAATATTATTTCAGTGAGGAAAATTTAAATCGTGATTTTTACCTGCGACGAAAGATGGATCCGGAAGGATTTCTGCCGGTGACATTAATTGCATCGTTTCATCGAGTACAAGCGCTAACTGATGATATTGATATGATAATCGAAGCAATCAAGGAATCGGACAAGCTGGAACTGGTCGAAGATTATAAGGTACGCACGCGTGCCAATCCGACAATGTGGCCAATCGATCATTCGGTAACGATCGTCAATGGTGCGATGAGTTTCGGTACCGTTTTGAGTGAGCAGCAACCGATGCCGCACCAAACGATGCCGGCAAGAACCGTGCAGGGAGAGCAAAAATCGTCCGAAGAGAAACCAGCGGCCGAAGAACAGCAACAACAAGCAGTCGTTGCACCGACATCGGTTTCCGTCGCTGGCGATGGCTCCGAAGTCGCTGCCGTGCCGCAATTGCAGGTGGCTTCTAAAATCCTTTCTAGTATTCCGCCACCCCCGTTACCTAGAAATATTCGCAATCCGGTGAGTAAGGTAAGCAAAACCGTGCCGCTGTTGATACCCTCGGTAAACGTAGCGCCGATGGTAAAACCTTGCTCGGTGAAGGAAGTTGCATCGAAAGCGGCGATTATAGCAGCGAGCCTGCCTAATGCACCCAAGCTAGCGCCGTCTACTGAGAGTGGGAAAAATGCAGAGGAAAACTTAAATCCCGACGTGCCGGAGTTCGTACCGGGAGCACTGGCAGCGGATAAATCACAACGTAGTAAAGCAATTGAGAAAAAGCAACCAAACCCATCTACCGGTGGTGGCAAGAAGGGTACCAGCAAAGCGGGAACGACCACCCCGATTGGCAGTGGTGGTGGTGAGGATAAAGATGGGGAAAATGCGACTGGCGATAAAGCCGTGGTAACGTCGCAAACTGAGGAAGAAACGAACGAACCTCAAGTGCAACAGCAACCGGCGGAAGCCACCCTGTGGAAGGAGGTAAAGAGAAGATCTCGGTCGAGTCAATCTCACACTCAGCAAGCACCACCGACGCAGCAGCAATCACAAAAGCAATCGGCGCCGACAAAAAACAGTAGCGCTACCAGCAGTGTTAGTGGCCCTTTGGCAAATGACATTGCTGGTAGCAAGAAGGCTGGTTCGGTGGAACAGCTGTCAAAACAATCATCGCCGCAAGTAATGCCCCAAGAAGGTAACGCATCGCAACAGTTGACTCAGGACAGTGCTGCTGCCGGTGTTGCGCTAGCATCAACCGGTAGCGTGGGTGTTTCCGCCACGGAGGAACGCGAGGAGCTAGACTTTCAGTTTGACGAAGAGCTGGATATTCCCCGGAGCTGTGGCGGTCGAGTGAATCATTTTACCGACAATTGGTCCGAGGATGACGATGAGTCGGATTACGAGATACCCGACAACGAGATAAATAAGCTACTGATCGTAACGCAGGTTACCCATCGATTACCGAAGCACGATGGCTACGACCGTACGGGAGACTTTACGACCCGGACGAAAATCACACAGGACCTGGAGCGCATCATCAACGATGGGTTGTACAACTACGAGGAAGATTTGCTAACGAATAAAAGTGATGGGCGGCGCTCTGGCGGTTACCATAATTACCGCACGGTAAACCTGATCACGCAGGAGGAATACGAAAAGTTAGTAACGAAGCAACCCAAGCTGGCGACCCCGGAAACACCGGCACCAGCATTGCCGGTGGCACCGAGCGTGACCATCGTAACACCTCCCCCTCCGACGCCATCCAAGTCGGAGCTGCTGGATGAGTCTGACCTACTCGACGAGCACTCGCTGCTGGATGTGAGCGGGCTTAACGTGAGCTCTGCTTCAACGGCAACCGGTAACCGCCACAAGGCACGCTTCTACGCCGTGAATAAGGACGAGTTTGTGGATCCGATAACGCCGCGTAAGCGTAAAACGCGTCATCTCACCAACCCGCCGGTGGAAAGCCACGTGGGTTGGGTGCTGGATGCGGTTGAACATCGACCACGCACGACCAGCATTGGCAGCTCGGCCGGTACAAGTCCGACGGCTTCTAGCTACGGTTCACTGCCGCACAGTTTACCCGTCTTTCAGCATCCGTCCCATGCGTTGCTGAAGGAAAATGGCTTCACGCAGCAGGTGTACCACAAATACCACAGCCGGTGTCTCAAGGAGCGCAAGCGAATGGGTCCAGGTCAGTCGCAGGAGATGAACACACTCTTCCGGTTCTGGTCGTTCTTCTTGCGTGAGAACTTCAACAAGAACATGTATAACGAATTCCGGCAGCTAGCCATTGAGGATGCGGCGGAAGGTTTCCGGTACGGGCTAGAGTGTTTGTTTAGATTTTATTCGTACGGTTTGGAGAAGAAGTTCCGGACGCTTCTGTACGAAGATTTCCAGCAGGAAACAGTTTCGGACTACGAGAATGGCAAGTCACCCCGCGATGAGTGTTGTTTATAGCTTTCGTTGTGTTGTAAAACAACCGCTTTCTTTCGCTTACAGGTCAGCTATATGGACTGGAGAAGTTTTGGGCCTTCCAGAAGTACTATAAAAACGCTTCCAAGCTCTCGATAAACCCTAAGCTAAAGGAATATTTGGACAAATTCAAGTCGATTGAAGATTTCCGAGTGCTGGAACCGCAGATTAACGAAATGCTGGAAGGCGTTGGTAATTTGAAACCTTGCCAAGCGAAACGTCGCCCGCGAAGCGTTTCGGAAAGCGAGGGCGTCGCCGTGGTTGTGGGTTCGGCACCGGGACCATCTCATGCGGGTGGTCCCCCGTATCAAGCAGGTGGAAGTCGTGGCCGTGGCGGTAGTAGCGGAGCAGGTTCGTCGAGTCACAGTAATACTGGTCACTACACAAGTCGTAATCGGTGAGTAACAAGGGAGCGAGAACCTTAACCATAATGTAGTGTGCATGCGAATCATATTGGAAAATCGATAACATAACGTACCTGCACTTATCGAGAGTTCATGGTTACACAAGCGTAACACAATCTATAATGTTGATATGAGTTTCGACACGGTGACGGGTGGAGGTCAAGATTTCATTATGATAAGCTTATATTGAGTTGAAACGCCTATTTGGCGTCGGTCGTTAACATGGCATTAATTGTTGTATCGCCTATTGAAAGACTTGAATATGTGACATGCAACCAAATTGTAGGACTTACACTACGTTGTGATGTTCCAAGGTTCTTCTGTCCTTTTTGGATGGTCTGACTCTCATGTTATGGTCAATCTCCTAGTCCTTGGCGATTGAAGAACCACAACATCTGATATATACACCTTGCATTTTGGTTAATTTTCCACTGGCTTAACTGACAGAAGAGTTCCACTGGCGTAAAAGCATTTTACAGTCAAATCAAGTTTAGAATAGGTTTTATGGACAAATGCTTAGGTTGTCCCGAACATACGAACGAACTCGGAATGGATTGGAACGAACCGGAACGGCTTGTTTTTTTTTACAACATGGGTAAGTTCGTTCAATTTTTTTATATTTTTTTTGCGTTCCTTTCTTTTCTTATTTTACTCCTTTTGGTTTATATTGTAGTATATCGATATCGATT
>AXCM01001329.1:0-41516 GCA_000473375.1 Anopheles culicifacies
ACGGTGCATTTTATCTTATGGCCTTCATCTGTACGCCCTACTTACCTTGATACCGAAAGCAAGGGGACCGCGGCCCGCTGTCGAGCGAACCTTCTCCACAATCAGCTGTATATCGCCCGACTGGCTGTAGTAATCCACGAACAAACCATACAGATGCTCGCGCAACGGCAGTATCACCAGCTTGTGCATCACCTCCTCCAATATGGAGTCGAGGTTGAGGAATTCGTCCGCTTTCAGCTGTGCCCGGGCCTTCTGCACTTCACTGGCAAACTCTCCCTCGCCGTGCTTCACCAGATAGTTCTTCATGCCGGACATGAATTGGCGCATGTTGCGCATCACAACCTGCGGATGGGGAGCCGCTTTCGATTCCTTGGTGCAGGCAATAAAATTGCTTATGTTGCGGGAAAACGTCGAGTCCGGCTTATTGGCAAGATAGAAGGCGTACGTGGCAATTGATTCGCCGGGACCGTTGTGTGAGGACCTGTTGCGCGGATGACCTGCAGGTGGAAGAAACAAAAAAAAGCAAACCATTCATTAGTTACCATTCTCTCAAACGAACTCTTCTTCAAACGAATAACACCCAAAGCCCCATCTAATATCTACCTCGCACTAATTTCTCTTCACAGCAAGTAAACAGTTTGTGTACCAGCTTGTGCCACATTCCATCGAAACGAGTCGTTTCGTTAATCTCTTTGCCCTGATCCAGTCGGCTAAATATCTTGCGATATCGCCGCTTCTTCACCAGTAGCGTTCGGCCGCGCTCCTCCTCAATGTGTCCCACGTTGATGATGATGTTGCCCTGTGCGTCCAGCCCAAACAGCTGTTCTACATCGGCATCGCGCGGGACCACGTTTGATTCGAGCGAGTTTAGAATGGTACAGTCGTCGATCATGATAGCACTGTCGGAGAGTGACGAAGACGGATCACATTCGTCATATTCCACCCGACACCAACCGTCCAGCAGCAGCACGGAACAGAAGTTTCCATCTGTCGCAGGTGTCCGCTTGCTCGAATATTCGCACACCGGCAGCGGCAACCCGTCCTGTATGCGAAACCCTCCCAACAGTCGATCAAATCGGCCACCACTACTAACAGTCGCACCACTTAGAGCCTGTAAACTTTGGCTCTTCGGCCAACACTTCACATCTTCGGGGGCTGGACGCTTCCGTGCAGCGCGTGCATGCGACTGCCACTCAACACGGGCGGCGTTTTCTAGTTGCTGATGTTTGCCAACAGCAAGCGCCGCGTTTACACTGTTATCGGACCTAGCACCACTAGCTAAATCAACTTTCGACCGGCATTGCCCTTCATGGTGTAATGGCGTTGATGCAACAACAGTAACTATCCCGTTTACCGTTGGCCCCTGACTGGTGTTTGTGCAGGATTTACGGCTAGATCCGTTGTTAGCCGCTGTCACCCCCGAACTACCAGCCAGCCTTTTCCGCCGTCCCCGATCCAACTGATCTCGAGATCCGTATCCGCATCCACTCGACGACGGGGGCGATGTAACCCCATCGTCGTAGATGCAATTCATCACGGTGGCTTCATTCTGGTTCACGTATCTTACATGTGACCACCTTCTGTACCACCGCATGGTAGATAGAGAAACGATTTTTTCCCGACTGCACGAAACGGCGAAAACGATAGTTTCTCATTAGAATGACGAGGAGACGGTGTTAGCGTCCCTGTGTTTGAGGGGTTTCGTTAAGGTTTGCGTTGAGAAGTACACTTCCTGGCTACCGCAAAGGCCCTCGATGGCTATGCTTTCCCGTCCGTGCAGCCAATCACCATCGATCGAACCGTTTCCCGTGAAGACCGCAATCAAACTGAGCAGACGGATCGTTCAATGTAAGCTCTTGAGTTATGTTTCCATTGTATGTCCTTGACGTTATCGTGCGTAGGAAAGAAAGAAAGTGTCAAAGTCTTCGCCCTACGGATGCACAGCCACACACATACACACACATACGCATATACATGCATGCATGCAGGCACAAGTGTCCATCGATACGGCCATGAGTAAGAACAACTCATCAAGTTCACAATAAATTACGCATCCTCATGAATATATTATTAGCCCAGGCCATTCCCTTTCCCTCAGCTCGTCTACCGCCCACCTTTCCCAATGCTGCACGACGGCCGGATTGATCTGGAAATGGTCCCGAAATAAGTGGCTTGTCTTCAGAGAGGCACCACCCCCGAGCCGATACGCAATAAATCCGTGCAAATAGTGCATTATTTTACACGTTTCAAGGCAAGTCAAGGCAAATAAACAAACCGACCCATTCCAGACCATCACACCAGCAACCGTACCGCTGCTTGCTTGCCTACAGAAGCTAAGTAATCATTGTACAAATAGCAGCTACTTATCAGACCGATGAGTGTAGCTCCCGGGAACGACACCCATCACAGCCATCAAAAGATAGCGGAAGAGCATCAGTGTTATGACTGGTCACACTCACGCTCGCACACACACACAGACAAGTGTATGTATGCGTTCGCTACACACTGCCGGCCTGGTATGCTCCGACCGAAGGCTTCGTCACACTTATCGGGCGTCATTACTCTTGGCCACCGATCGTTTGATCTCATTACAATGTATGTCAAACCATCGCATCGTTTCCTTAGCATGTAGGGTGGCTGACGCAATAAACCCTATGTATTAGACAGCCTGCACTTTTATGTAGGTTACGGTAAAGCAGTTGCAACATTGCCAACATTCAAACATCCGGCAACAGTGAGAAAACGTCCCCGAGGGTAACACATCCAAGGACGAATTAGATTTCCCGTACCCCGTAGCTTCCAGGTAGTGGGAGATGAGGGATTTCCCTTATCCGGAACACATTCACGATGTTTATGGAAAATCCCCGATCCCGCATACCGCCTCATTGTTTATACAATACCCTACAAACCTTCTACGGGGTTGTTGTTATTTTGTTTCCTTCCCAAGACAAAGCCCATCCCATCCAGGCAAACTTGCTCTAAGAGTCATCCGATACCATCGTCTACTTACATAAAATTTCTCGATCACGGCAACTACGAGATCGCAGTATTGTAGCTACTTTTTGCTGTGACTGTGGTAACTGTTGCTGCGCCTCTTTTCGGTAGCGGCTTTCTTTGGCAACCGTGCTGCTGTTGTCGAAGCTATTACCCATATTCGCAACTTCCATAGAAGATTCTACAACGTTCGCGAAACAATTAGAACAGATACTAGAATGCTAGAACTACACTAACTAAGCATCTACTTACGTTCGTTGGGAAGGAATGAGTCCCACTGAGAGCTATCCCACGGTTCGGAAAATACGGTACCATCATCCGAATGAGCGCTATTGATTGCTGATGATGCATAAGCTACATCGAGAGAGAGAGATACAAGTACAAACATATTATATACGTACGGTTACTACACATAGAATTGCAAAATATTTACCATTAGCGTGCTTTTCCACATTATCATAAGCTGACTTCCGTTGGCCTCTGTTACCCAACGTTCCAAATCCTGACTCCCCGTTCCCACCGATGCTGCTATCATTCGCCAGCATGCAATCCAGCAATCTTTCCGACAAATTCAATGCCGGCAACTTCTTTGCAATAATCTGATGTATCGTGATCGGTTTTCCCATGAGACTATCTGTACTTTTCTGGTGTTGTGGCTTGGTTGTCGCTTCAATCGTCTTCAGAGATGTGGTGGGAGTTTTCCATCGGATATCGGAGTCGTAATCGTTCGTACCGTGAACGCCACTGCCACCGGTGATGCTTAGTTCGTGCATACGGACGCCCGACAACATTGAGTCGTTTTTGTCCAACGCCAGCTCGTCCAGAGATGCGGCAAAGTTGTTCTGTAAAACAATTACCAGTTAAAAACTCTTCCTTCTCCGCTTAAGGTAGGAACCTTTGTACTTACATTCACATTACATCCGTTTCCATTGCCCCATGGATGGACCGTGTAAGATAGCGCATCCTCATTTCCGAACAGCTGCTTTGGTGGTTCCGAATGACGCTGGCTGCTGTTCGACGAAGCCAAACGATTTAAAGGACTGCGCCGGATGATGTTGCTTAAAATGTCCGCAGGGTCAGCGTAGAATGGGCTGGTCTGCTTTTGCTCCTGTCCACTGCATCCAAAGCCGCCTATAGCGTCCTCCAGCGTCACCGGCGTCCCAGCGGGTGTGGTGTGCGAAATGTTCATACACGAACGCTGTCGCACATCGGCCAACGCCGGTCGACCGAAACGACCTTCGTCCTTCGGTATTGGTGAAAACGTTTTCAATGCGACCGGTGGACGGACAGGTTTGTCGGTCGGTGTACTCGCACGATCACTCGCCGAATCAATGCCACCCGCAATACCAACGGCTAGATTGTCGACAGAGTACGTGTGTGCACCGCCATGCACTGCCGGGCCACGATAGGAGGTTAGTTTACCCTGTCTGTAGCTCATGGACTCGATAGACGGTGAAACTAGTCCTTTTAGAGCTGGACGAAAACAAAAAAGAACGGAGAGAGACAATAAAACACACTATCCCGTACGTACAATTTACGTGATGATGTAGCATACTTAAATCTTCCTGCCCAAACATGCCATGTCGCTGACCTAGCAGCGATCTTCGATCGCCTTTGGTCGCGTCCTGCGTCCATATATCCTCATAATCGCTGACCTTATCTACAAGAGTACTTCTGCAGTAGACAGATGGTGATTCCAAAATATCCGATTCCTGTAATGGACAATTGGGTTTAGTATTCCCGATCCACGCATAACGCAAACCCGCACTCACCTGATAATGTTTCGATTCTTTTCGCTTATTGCGTCGACTTACGCGGGTGCTTGTCGGAACGTTAAAACAATGATTGTCCAGTTCTGGTTTGTGATCGTTTGCCTGACCTGCAGGTGGTTGCTTTGCCTGTCCATCTTCTACAGTGTCGGTATCACAATACCACACAGTATTGCTCACATGTGGACCCTAAACATTGTACAACATAACATTGCTTATCGTACTGTTCATGAATCTGTATCTGCTGCTTCGTACGTACCGAATTGTTGGAAGCGCCAGTGGTCAACACCGGAGGCTCTCTGCGCTGGAATGATGTATCTCTGGTAGGAAATCCTGTTATCGGTGTAAAGTCCGTGTCTTTTTGTAGCATCAATGGGGTTCTCTCTACTGTCGGGCTATTCTCTGCAATCTGCAACTTTATTCGTCTTGCCGGTGGCGCTGGTGGACTTCTGCAATAGAAAAAAATGTTAGTGATTAGAGCAAACATTTACAATCGTACGCCATTCCTTACCTAATCGGCTTTATGTTGAGCGTATTCGGTGGCGTTGGTCTTGGTGCACGCGGCTTCCGTTCTAATGTGCTGGTTGCATTAACCACATCACCCTGTCTACTCTCCATGGACGATGAGGTCGAGCTTGTCATTTCGCCACCGGTAGCATCTCCGTTTGAGTGACCCCCATGGCTTCCGTGCCCCAGTATGTTTGCGTTGAACAGTTCAATTTGCTTTTCCACCTCATGTTGCGTTGTGGGCGAGGTGATTTGCTGCTTGCGTGCCTTAAATGTGCTCGTTTTACCGATGATACCCGTTTGGTTCTGGTCTGTCATCGGAGACATCATGATGGCACTGTCGATCGATTCCGGACTTAGCAGCGTTTGGCCGTTGCTGACGGTGAAGCTACTCAGCGTTGAGAACGTGTCGGTCGGTGTCTCCCCGAACGCGTTTACCATACCACAGCCACCCAGTGAGGCACCCCCGGTGATAGATGTGCCGTGACCGATCGGGGTATGATTAAGTACGGATATGCCGATCCCGCTCGAATGTGTTGCTTCGGACGGGGTGTTCATGTGACTAGAGGTGGCGGACGGTGTCGCCGGTACGGTGGTTGGTTTTGGTTTCGGAGAACTAGCCATCGGATAGCGCCAGAACTCTTGGCCCAGCAGCGCCAGTGAGGATAGTTGCTGGCGGTTTTTCGCTTCACGCAACGCTACCGGAAGACATAGCTGGACGGGTAACTCGTCGCAGCATTGCGTGTAGTGTGCGATCAGCGCAGGTATGGAATCGAACTTGAAGCGCGAGCTTTCCAAACTCAACTGCCCGTTGTTGGATTGTATCAGATAGTGTTCGATGTACGGCCCTGCGTTCACCGGCAAACGCACCGAAACGGCCATCGTTTTTGACTGACTAGAACCACGGACAATAAACGTCTAAAAATAGAGAAACAAAAAATGTGTTGGAATCGATTCTGCCAATGCGCCCGCCGTTAATGTCATACCCCTTCTTCCTTTCCCTGCAGCAGATGGATTGCACCGGAACGTTGAATACCGGGTAAGAACCATACCGGGTGCGAACGAAGCAAACGTTCTAGCAAGCTCATCACGATTGCGGTTGGATTGGCCGAACTGGCGGATTCCTGTGATTCATCACTGGAAGTTTCCTCACCCTCGGCCATAATGCCTCCTTCTGAGCTGGAGACAAGTGATGTGTGAGACTGAAAAAAAAAAACAAAACGTCACATTAAAAGCGATCTTACGTCTGCGAATACTTCGTTTTGCAACATTGCCCGGCCCTTACTTCATATAGTTCTTCCTGCGAGAGTTCTCGGTTGCTCGAGAGCAAGGGCATCATATCGTCATCCATCGTTTCCACCTCATTCTGCTGAACGCTGGAGTGCAATGCACTGAACCTTCGCTTTGCCATTGCTAGAGAAGAATCCGGCGGTCTACAAAACAAGAGGGAACGCATTTTTTACATGACGAAACATATTTCTTTTGACGTTCGACATCCCGTACTTACCCTTTTGAAAGCCTGTGGGCACTGTTTCCACTGCCGGAAGATACATCCTGCTTAAATTTGGTTACCTCAGCGTATCGTCTAATCAGCGACGAGCTATCGACAACATTTGCTCCACTGTCGAGCTGATCGCGGTTACCATTGCACGTTCCACCGTCGGGATTGCTTAGCTTTGCCGGCAGTGAAATGGGACGTGCATTGGCCGGAGACAGATCGGGCGCACAGTTCGCCAGGTGATGTCGGTTAAGCTGGCGCGTTGTTACGTCCCGGCTGTGATAGAAGTCGCCCCCAAAGCTATCCACCGGGATGTCCTTCCGCTCGTAACAGTTGTCGTCTGTTTCCGATTCCATGGTTATTCACAAAATTACACACACACTCGCGCTCACACACTGTAATATAAGGCGCCCAAAAGCACTTCTTCTGCTCCCTCTCCTGCGAGTGAGTAATGCTCATACGTTCCTGGTAGGATTGGGTGGGGGGGAGGAGAAATCAAAAGTAAACCTATAAGAAGATTAAACTCTGTTGCCGTCTATTTGATAGCGTGATTAAGCATCGATGAAGAATGAATATCATCACACCCTATGACCGTCTGTCCCATATTCCGTACGTGTGGGGTAGGAATGCCTGCAGCATATGTATGTAAACAACAGCGCGTTTGATTGCTTTTTATTTTTATCTTCCCTGTCGCGCAAACATGCCCCGCTCGGGTATGATGATGTATCACAGCAGTTAGGAAGAATTCCAGCGCCGCCTGATTCACGCGCCTATGCCCGCCATTGCTGCTTGGATGTGTGTGAGTAGAGTTTTTAACTTTCGATAAGAGCACCCAAGCAAAGCTTCATTATTTGGTTTATGCACGCTGTAGACCTTGGGCCGAACGCGTGCAGGCGGGGAGAGCCCCCAACAGAAACTCCAACAATCACGCACACACAACAATGCACAACGGACGACAGAGGAGGGAACGAAAAAATATGCTTCTGAAATGCTTCTCTTCTTCGTAGCGAGAGCGACCAACGTGTCGCCCGACGACTGTTGATTGCTCTTTTTTTACTCAATGAATGATGCACATTTATTTCGACGTTGCCACGAGCTGCTTCAATCGGCTTAATTGATTCGGTCACCCATCTCTTGGCGGTCAAGACGCGGGGCACTCCGTTCGGTCATCTTCATCATATTGTGGCGACACATTCGCTAGAAGCTATTGCTCCCACGAGCAAGTTACATTTTTGGGGCTAATGCAACCCAACACCAAACCCAATGACAAATCACATTCAACTGCATAGAGCAACACACTCCTTTCGTGATTGAACAGGTTTGCAATTGCACTTTTTTTACATCCCCTCTTCCATCGTACACCTGCACCTCCTCCTATCCGGCTGCAATTTCAATCTTCACAGCCCATTTTAAATTCCTTCAGACTTCACGGAGATTCGTTTGCGTTGGATGTTGGGCTGGGAATGGGCCCGCAAGCTCACCTCCTTCCTACGCACCCGGGGATGAAACATTAACACATGCGTATTGCAGAGATGTTTTGCGGACTGTTTTGCACTATTAGCATGAAATGTGGATCGATACGGGGAGGCGATAGCATCAAATATTTAGTAAATGGCCTATTGCCCTCCCTACTCCCGCCCGATTGGGACGTGTCGCACGCAAAAGGGTCTAAATTACGGTTGGAACATAATGCAAGTTTGCCGTTTGCAGGTGGAGGAGGTGGGACAGCTTCCCTAATCGCTTCCTCCTGTTACTCCCCACCCATTTCACACACCAACTACCGTCGGGTACTTCTTTCTGTACCAACTTTCCACAGACCGCAACAAAGGGCATCACTTGAGATTAACACAACGGCATATGCTACGCATGGTTTTCCAACTCACTTTAATACTTCGATGGTTCCGCACGCTTGATGGAAACAGTTTTCCATCCAGAGATCGCGATTTCCATGGTTTTCATGGAAAATTTCGCGCACAAGAAAAGAAATTCCTGCTCCGGCCAACTTCTTGCTTTTGACATGTACCAATACTACGTGCACCAATGACAATTGCCCAATCGTGTGTGCGGGAACGAGAAGGGCGATACGTATTTGATGGGTGTATTTTGCGGGTGGGTTGGTGACTTTCTTACGCTACAGCACTGTCTACACGGCACCAGTATCTTCTCGCGTGATTTTTCGATCAATTCTTGATCAAAATGTATTTAAAATTATTAATTTAGCACACTGTTATTGCTTCTTCTAGTTTTGCTCCGCAATTAATGTTAGTTTTTCTCTTCGTGAGCCATAGTGCACCTGCATTACGACTAGAGAAAGCCTTTTGGAAAATGGTTATTCTACGTGTAGACAGCCCTTTACGATAGCTAACCAGCAACTCATCTGTGGCACACAATTTTGAATATCAGCGATGTTTTATTTAACTTTTTCTTTCCCGTCTCTAAAAAGAAATAATAAATAACTTTTCATGAAACTCATCAGGACTTTAATAACTTATCCAGGATACTTACATGACCGAAATACTAGTTGATTTGGATAAAATCCTTCCAAAACGTAATCCCACAGCAGCTCAACAAAAATGCCACAGTTAAACTTTTTTGAATTCCGTTGGTATACTGAATGTTTTTTTCAATTATTTCTTCAGATGGTATTAAATGAT
Organism: Anopheles culicifacies; assembly: GCA_000473375.1. Taxonomy (NCBI): domain Eukaryota; kingdom Metazoa; phylum Arthropoda; class Insecta; order Diptera; family Culicidae; genus Anopheles; species Anopheles culicifacies. The sequence continues at coordinate 9,423 of AXCM01001329.1, forward strand.
TTTTACATACATATTGCCCTCTGTTAATTGGAAACTATCTTTTATAAGCTAATTGGAAACGATCTTCCAGTTAATTATGACCTATCATTATTGGACAAACAGAACAGGTTCGGTTCGTGCTTTTTGAAACGACGGTTCGTGACGCAACACGATGATTAAATGAACAGAGTTACAGAGATCTTTTAGTGATCACAAAGCAAATCTTTATAGAACTGTTATGATTTTGACGATTTTCTTGCACAGAAAATGAATATCAACGCATTAGGGTTCTATCTCCCCTGTAATTTTGTCCTTTAATGTGTATAACGAACCGATCCTTCCCCCGATAGAGAAATACAGAAAGGGGGACGACTTGTCCAATAATTCTAGACGATAACTTTTTTGATGCTCAAATCACAACATGTACTTAGCTTTATCTTACACCAGAGTAAGATAAGCTTTCATCAATATTTAGTGCAATAGGAATGCACCATCCAAGCTTTTTCTTTGTTCAATCTTTTCCAAATCAGGTAACATCACGTAATTATAGCTGAATATAAAAGTTCTAATAATTTGGTTTGTTTTGAGAATAAGATACACCACGCCGTAGTAATTCTCTTGAACAACGCATGATTTAAATAAACCTAAACGAAGATTGATGCTCTTGTTGTGAAGGTACCGATAGGTCTGGCAGCTTCTTCAAATGCAAAATCATCCATTCGCTGTTCCTTCGGCATGCGACTGTGAGGAAGGCCCTACTTCTTCGATTAGAGCTTCCAATACAACCGGCCCCCCCAATCCAAAACTCCAATGGCAATGTCAAACATTTAATGTGCTTTCGGGCAGCTGCGCAATGGAGCCCGCGCTCTCGATTGCAAGAAAACAAACGCAACGACACTTGTCTTGACGAGGAGCTAGTTTTTTTCGGCCCAAGTCAGTCACTACTATCGCTAACGATGACTAATATTTTGCTGTAGTGTTTTGAACCCCTTGGACAACAGTAAATCGGGTGAAAAGTGCACAACTAAACTCCTCAAACAGTGTATTGCATGGCGTTGTTGTGTGAAATGATTAATCGGAGTTGTAAAACATTGGGGCTGGATCGTGAAAGAGTCCTAAGCAATGGTGCGAATATTGGACACCAAACTTCTACGCAGTGTTAATGTTTATCTTCTTTGAGTATGCGGTGTTTCGCGTGTGCGTACGTGTGTTCACATTGTCCTAGATATGCTGGCCATGTGCGAAGTAGCAAATCGCAAGCAAATGTTCATCGAACGTACACGTAGCTGGTGTGCTTATCGCGTAAAGATTTCTAGAAAAAAGAGAATAACACATTCAGCTTCTTCGATTGCTCCGAAACAATCCTCGGTAAAAGATTCTGCCTTAAGTAGAGGAACTGATAAAAATGGTAATGAGCTCATGAAGTCCGATAAAACGAACCGCATGCTTACGTCCCGATGGACATCATCAAACGCTGGTACACGACTATATTTGCAGCGCTACATGTGTTGTGTGCTAGACACTAGGCGGGGAAATTTCTTTATCACATCCTTATTTCCTGTTCTCCATGGGCTGTAAGCCGTCGAAACGAAACGGAAATAAATGTATAAAAAGCATGGACAGCCGAATAGAATGTTCTTTTACGCTTACGAATCGCTAGAACAATCATCTAGCGCGGACAGGAGACGTGTGTAGCCATCAAGTTTACAATTCGGTCGTTCACCAGGTCATCTAGCTCCATGTTGTTAAGCTAGCTGCCTAGTGAAGGGCAACATTGTACTTGAGCTTCGCGAAGCGGCTACCGGTGGGAAATTGATATTGGAAAAAAAGGTCCGTAAAGTTAGTGAAAATGGTGCTTCGTATTGCGACAAAATGTTTGTTTACTATCCGTGCTTGTAGTTTCGAATGGTGTGCAAATGTGTGCAAAAACGACTTACGGTGCCCGGTTGGCTAGTTCCAAAAAAAACGAATAGTTAGAACTTATTACCTTCGTAATGAGGTCGAGGTCAACATGATTGGCAAACCTTTCGTCAACTATTGATCTTTTCATATTGCCTTTCCATTACGAAAGAGTCATACGCTTATGATAGTGCTATACTCGTAAGGGATGAGAGTATCTCTTTATGTGAAAGTTATTACTATATGTAAGATCCGAACGCATGTAAAAGTGTATTTATGAACCGGTTGAGGTAAAGAATTTTTAAAAATGTGTGGCCGGTTTACAGTAATTTTCAGTGTTATGATTACGCACTAGTGTTGATAAACAAAGCAATGAAACATGATCGAACTAATCCACACTTTATCTGAATTCTTCTTCCACAGCGTATCACAAAGATGATCCACGTGGCAAACGCAACGAATGTTACATACTATCTCGATGTTTACTTAATATGCATAAGTACATACATTTAATAAAGTAAAAGAGTTTGTAAGATCCTGTGAGTCAGTGCTGCGTGCGTACACATCATAAAATCGTAATTATTTTACATGGGAACTTTACAGGTCAAGTTCATTGTAGTGCACGTGATCGATGAATGTTTGAATAGCAATACTACTTTAACATAGAGTAACGTCAAGCTTAATCATGTGTTAAATGATAAATGATTTGACATTGTTTGAAGCTACGCAATGTTTCTTGTTGCATTCACATGTTGTGCTTGGAAAAGATTACCTCAAGCTATAATCATGAAGCATACTAATTCTAATAAACAAACTTAACAAAACTTATCAATTGTTTTTATGGCACTTGCTAGTGCTAGTTGCTGATTTTATCAAAATATATTGAATAAATGAAATATAGTACAAGAAATGACGAAAGTGATTCAAGTATGAAGAGCTAATCTGTGCACTGTAACTGACGTTTCAAATTTAAACCGTTTCGGAGAAAGGATGTTCGAACAGCGTTGCTTTTCGAAGTCGAGTTTCGAGCGCGAGTGCTTGTTTGTGTGCGTGGGTAATGGATGTGTTTATGAGTAGGCGTGTGTGTTTGTACGTTTGCATGTGTTCGATGTGTGGAAAAATCAATACGAGTCCGGTCGTGGAAATCGTGGAAAAGTAGCGAGCAGTTTTTCCGAAAAAATAAGCCCAATTTTCGGTGAAATCGCGCGTGAAACGGTGTAAAAAGTGATTTTAAACCACCATCGCCAGCGTTTGTTGTTGATGTCGGTCGTTCGTGGACGGGATCTATTTTTGTAAACTTCACGCAGGTGCGTAACGCGAAAATTTAACTGGGCTTGCTCAGGAATAATGTGTGTTGTGTGGTTGGTGTTTGGTAAAAGGCAAAAGGGCAAACTCGGGAAAATTTCATGCGCTGAGGCCTCCAATAGCGCTTGATTTTGGGAAATGAGCTGAGTCGAATGGCAAAAAACTGTAAACAAACCAGAGTCCCCGCAGTCGCAATGCAGTCGCCGTACGGGAAAATAGTGATTTTTCGTGTGAAACTAAGAAATCCGTATTTTTCATGGTGCCGTGCATGGCAAGATGGAAGAAATTCGCATCGTCCATCGTGAGAGCGTGTGTATTTTTCCCTTGCCAGGAGGCGAATCGAGCCATGTCGAAACCAACGCAAGCAATAGCCGTCGGTCTTGGTAGGCTTGGTGCGGTGAAAAAAGCGACCGACTGCCGTGCCATCGTGAAAACTGTACGCCGTGAACAAATGTTCACGTAGTAGCGGTTCAAAGAGATTTTCACTCTTCGGCCACCATGTTGTTCGTGCTGCAATATGGGGATAGGATTGTGGTGAAAAGAAGAAATGTTTTTTTTTTCTCGCCATGTGGCACATGATGTGGTGATGGAAATGCATTTCATATGGAGCTTAAAACCCAGCCATGCAACGCCTTGGCAACGAAAATTGCACTCACAAATGCTCGCAATGGAACAGCCGTAAAACGAATCACTTTGTTGCCGTATCCCTTGTACAAACGCGTAGGGTAAAAGCGAAAGGGTGTGAGGGGAAAGTATGGCCGAAACACACACACACACTGACAACAGCACGGTGAGCATGAAGCATAGAACATAGAGCATAGGTTGTTGGCTTGGATTTTCGTCCATGCTGTGCATAACAAAGGGAAGTGTTTGCGATGGTAAGGATGACAGGACGGTGCGGAAGGGAGGGGACGCGTAGCGGATGGTTTAAAGGGCTAAATACATGTTTCCCTCAATGTGCATTTCCCGTGCGTATGCCGGGCATCGTGAAAACAATGGCCGCTGTATTCCGGTTTTAATATTTTTCATGATGGAATACAATTTAATCTACTTTTTTTTTAAATCAGAGATACTAGACGATTATTATTGTAACAAATTAAATGAATAAATGTGAGGCAAAATCAAACTAAAAATATAATAATAATTTCAAGCCGATCGGATAATACAAATTTATCATATTAGAATTTAGGGTAGTGAAATGTAGTGTTCATAGCAATTGTATAAATTGTGGTACTTACAGCGTAACAACACACATCCAACATGAGTATAACCATAAACTCAGTGGACGCGATGGAATACGTCGAAGACGACAACATTACCGGCGCATCAGACGATGATGACGATGACAATCCCAGCAGTCCGGGCAGTGCGTACGACGATGGGAACCTCATCAATGTTGCCATGGAGAATGAAGTCACCGCACAGCTGGTGGCCGCCGGTGTCGTCGGTGTTGCGGCCGCAGCCGCTATCACATCGTCGAAGAAGAAAAAGCGACCACACTCGTTCGAAACGAACCCTTCCATCCGCAAGCGTCAGCAGAACCGATTGCTGCGAAAGTTGCGAGTATGTATTCTCCGGTGTTCGTATGGAAGCTAGTGTAACGAGCATCTTGTGATGTGTGTTTTTTGTATTCGTCCCCAGCAAACCATTTTCGAGTATGCCACGCGTGTCGGACAGCAGGCGGTCGTGTTGGTGGCAACTCCCGGCAAACCAAACAACATCTACAAAGTATTCGGTGCAAAACCATTGGAGGATGTGCTGAAGAATTTGCGCAACAACGTGATGGACAAGCTGGATGAGGCACTTGCCGCACAGGCACCACCACGGGTACAGGATGATCCTTCCCTGTTCGAACTACCGCCGCTTATCATCGACGGTATACCGACACCGGTGGAGAAGATGACACAGGCACAGCTTCGCGCATTCATTCCGTTGATGCTGAAGTACTCTACTGGGCGGGGAAAGCCGGGTTGGGGCAGAGATTCAACCCGGCCACCCTGGTGGCCAAAGGAACTGCCCTGGGCTAACGTTCGCATGGATGCACGCACGGAGGAAGAAAAACAAAAGGTAAGCACAAATGGGTTGGTTTTGGGTTTCCTGCTTGGTGTCGGGACTTACAAACAAAAGCAAAACAAATTTCACCTTGTACTATTAATCTTTCGGGAACACGCACAGATAAGCTGGACTCATGCACTGAGAAAAATTGTCATAAATTGTTACAAATACCACGGAAGAGAAGATCTTTTGCCGGCGTTCAGTGAAGAAGATGAGAAAGCGAACGCCATAGCAACGGCTAGTTCGAACGTAAGTATCATGCATCTCTGTGGTTGCTCTGGATAGGCAAACCGTTCGTTTGCTGCCAAAAAAACGACATCTTTACCTTCGATCACGATCGTGAGCTGCATCGCATCAAACACGATCGCTATCGGGGACACGGTACCATTGTTAAAGCGGGTTGTCCTTTTTCTCTATTTCGATTTGCTAACTGGCTTTCTCGGGGCTATGGGATGTGAAGGTTGATGTGATGAAGATTGAGAATGGCAGCGTAGTGACAGTAGGTCCGGCTGGTAACGGTAACACAACCACGGCCACCATCACCAACGGAGCCGGTGGGCAACAGCAAATTATCATCCATCAGGCACACCCGCAGCAACAGCAGCAGGCCCAGTCCAATGGGCAGACAACGACGACGATCACCAATGCTAATGGGCAGATCATTAAGGAAAACCCGGACGGCACCATCCAGATTCAGCAACAGTCCTCACCCTCGCAGACCCTGAACGCGCAGGTTTGCTTAGACTCGATGGCTCTAAGCGATGTGGATGTTCGTACTAACACCAATTTTCTACTAAGCAAAACTTAAGTCGATGTCGTGATGCTTTTGTTGACCTTTCCGTTCTGAGTGCCGTTTGGTTTTGTTTTCATTTAAAATGGTTTGACCCTTTTCTTTTTTTGATTTCGTATGCATCTCCTTATCACGATCACTTGTGCCGTGATAAACAAGTCTTGGTTCTGCTGTTGTGTTTTATTTTGCGTTCCTCTACTTGAGTTTTTGTTCTGATTTTCTACTCACTTTTGTTTTTGTAGTTATATTCGAATAATAATTTACGCTTATTAGGTTTAGCACCATGCTACGTTTGATTGATTTGTTGTTTTCCTTTCTTTAAGTTTGTTTAATTTTCTCGTATTGTTTCTAATGCATTTTGTGGCTATCCCTCACTTACTTATGCTGCAACTAATTTTGTGCCACTCGGTTTCACTTATTTTTCTTACAGTTCACTCACACCGTACTGCAGACCATACAAAACCCCGATGGTACTGTGTCACTTATTCAGGTTGATCCAAACAATCCAATCATCACGTTACCGGACGGAACTACCGCACAAGTACAAGGAATTGCAACCGTAAGTGATTAGTGTGGTAGTAGTCTTCAACGGTGCGGTAACTAAACTGGTGTTCGTTTCTTTGGTTCTATCTTACAGCTGCAGCAACAAGGCGATGGAGGTGTACACGCAATTCAAACTATATCAGATGGACAGGGTGAAAGCATGTCGGTGGACCTGACGGAAGCTACCCTTGGCCAGGATGGTCAGCTAATAATCACGGGAGAAGATGGACAAGGTAATGCAATGTTTGGGGAGGTTTAATGTTCAGCTTGCGGCTAACTTTTGCTTTTGCTCGTTGCTACTCGATAGGTTATCCAGTGAGCGGCATGATCACCGTACCAGTCTCCGCGCAGATGTATCAGACGATGGTGGCTAATATACAGCAGGTGCCGAATGTGGATGGAACCGTGTGTATAACGCCGATGCAGGTACATAACATAGCGTCCAACCATACGCAACACCAGCAACAGCAACAACAGACCTCTTCCGTAGTTAGCACTGCTAGCAGTACGACTCAGAACTTGACCATTTCGACGAATGTGGGTGGATCGAATCAGCACCACGCTACCGCAATGCTAACCAACTACACGTTAAGCAGCAACGGAACGATTTTAGCCGTACCGCAAATGCAACACCAATTGCCTACGGGCAAGCATCAGCGAGGCACTAGTAACAGTAACGTGTCACGCACTTCCGCCACAACCGGTTCCGGTTTGTCGATGGTTGGCCTGAATGCGTTATTGCCAACGCAGCGAGGTTGCTTTAACATTTCCACCTCCAACCATCAGCCACAGGAAGCGGATGCCAATAATCCAAACATGGCTAACAATAATAATAATAACAACAATAGTCTCTCCCAACACACTTTGAACGTGCACCGTAAAGCGAACGTGATACCAAGCGGTACCATCCTCGGTGGTACCGGTATCGGTGGGAATCAGATCAAGTTTTGCATACCAAAGATAGAACCAATGGACGAAGACAAAGATGGCACAACGGTGGTATCATCCGATGGTGGTGATGCGCACAGCTATGTCATACAACTGACTGGACCTGCCTTTACAACGACCGATTCCAAATCCTCCCAACAGCAACAACAGCAGCAGCAGCAATTGAAACGGGACATTGAACTTACGGTTAATGAGGGCAGCCATCTGATCGATGCGCTGAGCATAAGCCAGAAAATGAGCCACAGTAGTACGAATAGTAGCAATACGTCCTCAAATGACGTTGTTGACCAGAAGCACTTTGGTTTGCAAAGTGTCTAGAGCAACAAATGATGCTGGGAGAGGGAGGGAGGGAGGGAGGGAGTGGGACTAGGGTGTTAACAGAAGTTTGACGAAGCTTTTCCCACCTTACCGTTACAACAACCGCTAGAGAAATGTCCACCCATAATATCCCTATTCTTTTATTTATAGCTACGTGCCATGATTACATGATGTGTTACATTTAAGTTGTTTGATTAAAAGCAAATCAATTAGTTCTAATTTTTGTTTAAGCGTAAAACCCAGCTTAGCGGCTGGTTAGTGTATTGTTTAGTGTTTGTTTTATTTCTCTCTCTCTCTACTGTGTTCGTAACTAGTGCTCTTCATGATTTTGGTGCAATTTCTAGTCTTACGCGTAATTGTATGATTGTGCCATTAACTTATTCGTTGTAAGAAGCTGTAAGTCGATTAGTCTTCACACACACACACACACTCTCTCTTGCTGTGTAGAAAGAAGAGTGAGTGGAACTAGGGAATGTATCGAAACAAAAGTCAGTACAAACCACCAAAGATTGAGTGCAATAATGAGCTGATCCAGTCAACGTCCAGTTCGCAGTCAAAGAAAGAGTTTGAGTGGACAAAAAAGTTATTTATTTTATTTATACATTGCTGTTCGATACTTATCAAACACCAGGCCATACTGTTTCGTTTTCGTTCTTTTGTTTTTTACTTTGCTATTTATAATTTTCTGAAGGATCTCAACAATTTTTTCGTTCACCCTTTTCGTAGTCAGTTTGTTGTAGGTAAGCAAATAACAAGTTGCATGGTCATGGAGAAACCATCAACTTGTTATCGTGTCGTATTTTGTGCCTTAATGATACCACTATTTATTGCTAAGCACTGGTAAATAGTTGTAACAAACAACAACAATGAAAAAAACATGTATCTTCACGTAATGCATTAGTCCTAAGTAGTAGTTACCTTAAAGAGTCTATTTCATAAGTGCTGTACAAACCAAAGTGCAATGAAACATCATTTGAAAGTATCTTGTGTTTATTATGTTTCTTTTCGTTTTGTTTAAATCATTGGATTTTATCGTTTTCTTTTATTTCTAGGTTATTTTATTAACGTTATAATTTGTTTTGTAGCTCACCTGTTTTCCACCCCCTACCACCATTCCTCAGACAACAACAGCTACCAGTTGCAAAACAGGAAGCATTTCGGGGCGGTAATGCTAGGACACGAATGGATGAACATCGTTAAAAAGCACACCATTCCTCATTCCGGATTGATTGCACATTGATTGTAGATTGGATATGAAAAAAAAAATGAATAACATTTCACCGTTTTTTTTCTTTTCTTTTCAGATGTGTGATTTAGTGAGTAGCTATTTGAAATAGTGGTATTTCTTTTGTGTGTGTGATAGTTTATTTCATTTATACCATACGCTACATCCCGCTCATGTAGCGTCAGTTTCTTTTTCGTTTTACCATTTTGCACTTGTTTTCTTGTAGATTTATATAATATAATTTATATATAATGATTTTTTTGTTTTGTTTTGTTTGTGTGATGTACTTTATTCGATTTTGTCTTGCATTTAATGTTCGCCCCCTCTAGGTGGAGAACGGAGAAACGATGGAAACCATTACCGTCGGGCCTGGTATGCATCAGATGATGATCCAGGGACCACCGGGCTCGGAACCACAGGTCCTACAGGTGCTCAGCCTCAAGGATGCATCGGTACTGACGAAAGCAATGGCCGCAATATCCGACGTTAAGGGAGAGGAGACTACAATAATCGAGCACTAAAGAGCCGTTGGAATACGCTCGGTGGATAGTAGGGACGTAGGGTTTTAGGTTTTAAGCTGTGCTATTTACGATTGCATTGAGCAAATTTATTTATTGTCATATTTCCCCCCACAACTTGTAGCAAGAGGAAGCTAAGGTCAGAGAAAAATCGTATTTATATATAGAATATTTCTTATACAGAGGAAACCTTGCAAACCAGAGGCAGCGCGCTCGGTGGAAGTCAGTGGAAGGGAAAGACACAATTTCTAGTCGATAAGTGCAGATAACGGTATAGAAACGCTCCATTTTCCATCCCGTCGCAACTACTACTACGGCTAATGGTAGCTCCTTGCATTCCCAATTCTCGTGAACGATCCCCGTGCAAATCTAGTCCCAACTTCGCTATTATTATGAATTGCTAGTCAAAATTCGTGTCATTTCATGTTCATGTCATTGGAAGTAGGTAACTTATAAAGATTATTATTAGTCAGATTCCTTTACATGGTGGGGGCATAATACGTCCCGGTACCACCCGCAGACGAATCCAGAGTCATTCCATACTTTGATTGACTGTAAATAACGTGCAACAACGTGTATTCCCCCCCCGATACTGGCAAGATGCAATTCCGGGGAATTCCGATCCAATCATTAGACTTTAATTATACCTCTTAAGTATCGTCATTCAGCAAACAGTAACAATAATTGCATTTAGTAGAGGATGAGGCCGTGGCCATCAGTGGCTCTAGTCGAAGGGTAATAAGGGGGCGCGCAAAACAGAGATCGATTGCGGATTATTCGTACCACCAGTACGATAGTTTAGTTGCCCTTCCTCGGATATCTGATGAATATCGATCGATAATTTAAAGGATGACGACGATGAAATGCTTTCCACCTCAATCCCAAGCGAACGATCAGGCGTAAAAGCTAGTCCTAATTTAGTTTAAATATTTACGCTCTAATTTTTAAACTTGTTTGCATCGCATATCCAACGTTCTTACGAAAGCTAAGAAATATTTACATATTTATTTATTTATTCTATTACCTTTTTTTAATTTATTTATGTTTGTTATGCTGCAGCTGAAATATTTCAACCGTGATCGGGCATTTAGAGGTTTTGTTGATTATTTATTCAATTATAGTTTCGTTCTAACTGAAACCCAAGGCGAACAAAATCTTCCGGGGTCGTGCCCAGTTGAAACTACGAACACAATCCACACAAGTAAGAATAGAAAAGGAATGGTAGAAAGGCAGAGTAGGTAGGGGAGCAGACAGAGAGAATCGTACATACAACTTTTAACGCATAAATAAGTGTGAACATACGTTTCGTTTGTGTTGTATCATACCACCAGAAACTATTTAAACTTATTTTGTGTTGTGTATAAAGAAGAGATTACAAAAGAAACAAAGCAAGGAATATGTATGGCAAGTTTAAATTAGTGCAACATGAAGAAAACGCAAACAAACACACACATACATACACAAGAGGACAAAGACTGAAATGCATTCTAGGAGTCACTGTATAAAGCAAAGGAACAGGATAAGCTGCGATGTAAACGATGAGATAACGAACGCCAGTCGAACAATGTGAAAACCGAAAACTCCCGGCAAAAAGGAAGACACACGTGTTTAGTTTTAGTTTGATCGAATCACTGTGATTTTTTGTTTGTTTGATAGATTTTGTTTCCCCCACATTTTCCGCTTGCACACATACCCACTGACACACACATACACACGCACACGAACCATTTTTCCCGTTTTTTTTCTTTTCGTTTCCCTAGCAGCGCGCAACGGTTACTTTACAATCGAGAAGCGAGATATTCGTACAACCTATAATTCATGTGAGTGTTGGAAGTCTTGTGTTGAATGAGTTAAATAAATAATGAATGTATAATAAATTACAACTTTCATGAAAAACCATATCGCGTCCGTGTCCTGTTCATTTGCACGGAAAAAAGTACTGATTTACTAATGATTGCTTATTTTGGTGGTGTACTCATTTTCTGTCACACACTGTATAAATTCAAAATCAAACCATGTGTCACGTGACCCACACGTCAAACAGCATGACCGTCGAAAGTGTTCGTACAGTGCGGGTTGCTTTGCGTGCGAGCAAGCAGGAGATGCTGCAAACACGAAAGCGAGATACAGCAATTTGTTGTGGCTTTTGAGACGCGCTTACTCATTGCTGTTTATAAACGTCTCCCGTTGGCAAAATCATTAACAAATCAGCTGTTTTCATTTTCTTCCACATGGTTTAGCACAGCACAAAGCGCAAATTAACAACGCAATCCCTTTCGCCAGCTTCAGACCGTACCACCGTTCGCTACCAAAGAGGATGTGTAAATATTTAGCGATTGTTTTCGTTTGTTTGCTAAAGTTTGCCAATGCCAACGAGTGCAAACGCATTAGTGATTGTTCGTGCGAATACTTCGATGGCACCGGCGTTAATCTAAAACCGGTCAAAGATAGCGGGGCCCAACCGTTGCACACGAACGTATCCAATGGGGATGCGTACTACTTCAGTCCCTGCGAGGATATTGCCTACACGACAGACGATACCAAACCGAACGTAACAAACATCGACTGCAGGAAAGGATACACGGTAAGCAGGATATGCTAGCCTCCACCGTTAAGCATGTGAACAAACGAACGAAGCTTCTGTTTCCTTTCCGCACAGCTTTGCAAGTACGATGCTGCACGCAATGAATTGGTACGGTTGGGCGAGCTAAAGGAAACGCAATTTATCGCTGAAGATGGGCTTTCTCTCACCTACATCAGACCAAACCATAGGTAAATTAAAATCTTCAATTGCGCCATCTTAAAATCCAATGCTCGGACAGTACCGCTGCTGCGGGATTAGTCATCACACTATCTGTGATTATCAATTTCAGTATTACACATGTAAAGCTGGTATGTACGACCGATAAGAAATCGTTCTTTTTCCTGGACTCCGTCACGAATGTTACAACGGTACGGCAGAGACGAGAAGCATGATTGTGTAAACAAAACAAAAAAATAATGTCCACTAACCTGCAATATGTTTTCTGTCCACCACGCTAGAATCTGTTGCTTTTCTCTCCGTACGCATGTCCCATCGTAGTGGAGGATTTCAGCAAACCAAGCACCGGAACGGTACTGCTGATAATGCTGTTCGTAGTGGCTGTGTCATACTTCGTCATCGGAGCAACGGTGAACGCATTCTATCTCGGAGCACGGGGCGTGGAGATCGTACCGCATTTTGATTTTTGGCGCGGATTGCCCGGTCTTGTGCGGGTAAGCGACTCCACCGTTTCAACGCTTCCGGCGTATTTAATGCCATTTCTCTCGTTCTGCAGGATGGTGCCCAGTTCATACAGAACGGTTGCAGGGTCACCAATCGAACGCCGGATCCGGATTCGTACGATGCCATATAAAGGGAAACCACCGGCAATCGCATTGGACCATAATTTCCCATTTACCTGTGCTGTGTTTATAATCGACTGAACGCTGCTACTTCACTTTCGTTACAGCAAACGATCAAACCAATCATGGACAGAGACAGCTCCCGTAAAATGCACATCCCTGCGAATATGTGGTGTTATATTTACGGGGATCAGAAAATGTCTTTATTTAACCGGCTAAGATGTGTTGTGAATAAAATCTAATTTCACCAGTACGTTCACTTGTGAGTACTGCACGAAACTAAGTTCCATTTGTTTCTTACAGCAATAATCGATATTCGAAGCAGAAGTCAGTATCCGTCGTTAATCCATGGACAGGACGATGCAGAGATCTCGTAACTGGTCAGTTTAATCAAGTTCAACTACGTTGGGATCGATAGTGACAGGGCCTCGATTTTCTAGCGGTACTGTTCCGGTTGCGTTGCCGGGTACAGACCCAAACCTATGAATACCACTGATGCCAGGCTCTCCAGGCGGTATCTGTTATCAACGAAAAAGAAGGAGAGAGAGACAAAGATTTGAATAGTGTTAATACGGCGGGCCTTTTGCGATAGGGCACAAACTGTGATTAAACAGTTGCTTGTACCGAAAAGTTTGGAGGAAACGCCGGTCTTACGCCTGTTTGTATCGGATTCATCTGATAGGGCATATTAGAACCCATAACACCCCTCATCATTGGCTGCTGCTGACCAATGAGATATTGCTGCGGTATCTGTCCCATCATTCCCGGTTGCAGTGTGTTAAAGCCCATTGTATACTGTTGGTTTACAGATGGGACTTCTAGCTTCATCTGAAGATCCAATAAGCTTTTATACATCTGTAAAAATGGAACGACATTCGGTTAGTTTAATGGTGAAATCATAAAACACGCGACTCTTACCGTTAATTCCCCTTCTCTCATTTGTTGCGTTAGCTGTTGCATCAAATATGGTATCATAGCATTAATGGTGGCATCATTGAACGTCGGATTATCTTCCCGAGCCTTTATGTTAAGCAGCTTCAGTAGAATATCGTTTCGGATGCCATATGTTGTGCTAGATGTAACTGGCCCGTTCACTGTGGGACAAGAGGAAGCAAACGTCAAGATGGATATCGTTCGGAATCGTTTTTCGCATTGCAAGCTTACCTCTTCCGGCCATTCCGAGACCCATTCCCAAACCACTAGTACCGTAAGCCGGCATCGGTGGCCGATTCTTCTCCTGCTCGAATTCTTCCCAAGCTGCCTTACGTTCTTCCTCGTTAAGCGTTTCTTCCTCTTTGTTCTCGAGCAACGAGTCGTGCTCGTGGTACTTGTAGATAAGTGGATCGAACCGTTTGAGCAGCTCGGCGAATAGACGATCCTTCGGCAGGTTAGGCATCGGTCGTGGTTCGCTGGTTTCCACATCATAGCGATAGAGCTCCTGCAGATCGTTTTCTTTGTAATGCCGATCAATTTGCTGCTCGTCTATGACACGCTTTGAGATAGCTTGCTTAGTAACTTGTCGTTCGTAGATTTTCTCCTCCATTGTACCCTGTGGCGTGAATGGGGAGGTGTAAGTTATAAGAAATCTCATCATCTGCGGAATGACACCTCAACGCAGTACTTACCATTGCAATGAATCGATATATGTAGCAGGGTTTATTCTGACCGAATCGGTACACTCGGAATATGCTCTGGATGTCATGTGATGGATTCCAGGATACATCAAAGATGACCACCCGATTGGCGGCAACCAGATTTATACCCAAACCACCGGCTCGTGTTGATATTAGGAACAATCTATAGGAGAAATGTGATTTTAAGTGACTTTACACCGTGACCTTTTCGTATGACACAGCGAATATTTAAAAAGTGTGGAACTTACCTTGCTCGTGTGTTGCTCTCGTCATTAAACACTTTGCACGCATCGTTCCGGTTATCGATCGACGTTGAGCCATCCAGGCGGAAATAATCCAACCCCAACGACCACGATGCAGGGTACTTACTCAGCTGCTCATCTCGATCCTCTTCGTCTTTTTGCATGTTTTCATCCAACAAAGCGAGAAAGTGTTCTATTACGTCCAGCGAGTACAGAGACTGTGAAAATACCAGCCTAAAACAGCAGAAGGATTAGAAACAAAAGGTTATTTCGTTCGATTTAGACATGTTCCGTTCCCTAGAAAAAAACGTACAGCTTGTCACCGATGGCTTCGCATTCCTTTAGAATTTCCATCAAAACAACCAGCTTCCCGGAGTGTTCGAGATTGTCTAGCTCCGTTTCCGGGCACATCTGCATCCACCATTCCGTTGGATTATCTGGCTTCTCAAACACTACATCATCGTCCGATACTGAAACAAACGAAATGAGGATCGAAATGAGTGATCTTCGCCCATTGGGTGGGTTAGATTTGTCTTTTCGTTTACCATTTCCGGTCGGATTGTTCCTAGTACTACGGGTACTAATTGTTTTCGGTTTGCCTTTCGAAGATTCTTCTGAGCTTTTGCCACTGTTGCTCTTCTCGTCGGGTATAGATTGTACATCAGAATCATCATCAGACGAGTCGGGAGTCGATGCAGCGCTATCTTCATCATCGATAAAGTCCTTCATCGAACCAATGGATTCATTGTCACTATCCAAATCGCGCTGGTGGATAAGAGTAAGGTTTATTTTTGATTTCCTTGCATGGAAATCTATCTCTACCATCGGTACGAAATCTACGAACCTTTCTTTGCTGTTTAATTTCATAACGATCACTGTTGTACCGTAACACTCTCGGGTGGGTCCAGATTCGTTGCAGATTCTGAAAGTCATTAAACAACATCGAAGAGCGCTTCTGTGCCGGATCATCCAAAAGCCGTTTGCCGGCTAAATTTTCCATATAGTACTGTGGAGGTGGAAGACGAAACGGGAAGAATGATTACTGATAAGTGGCTACATAACTACCATTTTCTAGCATGTGTGTTTTACGAACCTTGTAGAGGGTGCTCTGTACCGGGGTTAGCTTGATCGATACCACGAATTCCAGCTTTGGTGGTAAAAAGGGAGCTAATACTGAATAATCTCTGCGCTGAACGCATCCATCGAGCAGTTTGTGCAGCACGTGCGCTCGTTTGCGCATCAGCTGGATGTCGTACGGGGTCGAATCGGTATACTGTCCGTTTGTGATGGGATTCACGAACCGGTTCATGTACTCTGAATAGGTGCCAAGCAGTTTGGGCTTCACAAACTGCACCATACAGTAGTCTGTAATGGACATAACAACAGAAAAAACGCATCCTTAGAATAAAAGGTTAGTTCAATGTGCAACCATTCTCACATTCTTTCATATTGTTTTGTATAGGTGTGCCAGTCAGAACGATCCTTCGCATCGTCGTGATGCGGTTTACCGCCTGCGAGAGAGATGTTTTTTCGTTTTTCAACAAGTGTCCTTCGTCGCACACGATTAGCTCCGGTCCCGGGTCGATAAGCGAGGTTTGCAACGATTCGCGCACTTTCTTCCGTATGCGAGTTGCGGTCGGATTAGCCAGGTTGCGAAACATATCATACCCCATTATCATCACGCCGCCCTCATTGTGCCATTCCATGAGCTTGTTGGCACGCGTGACGTTATCCTTGTACCTACGAAAGCAATAAACGCATCGATTAAATGAATGTTATCATTCAAAGCCTCACGAAACGAATGGGTTCTTACTTCGATATTTCGTACACCTCTACCTCGGTGCCCTTTTCTACGTGTTTCATCCACATATAGTACTCATTCGCCCAGTTCAACACCGTCGACAGTGGACACACGATCAGGATTCGCTCCACGCCGGTCACATCTGCGTTGGCAAGCAAAGTGTGCGTAAGCGCCACTACCTGCAACGTTTTGCCCAAACCCATGCAATGCGCCAGTATGCACCCAGAACCTTTGCTCTCCTTCATCTGCTCGAGACTTTCGAAGCAGGCGTCAAACATAAATTTCACTCCGTTGGCTTGGTGAGGTTTTAGCAGCTTCACCAACTTTTTGTCTACCTCGAGCAAAGGCTCCTTTGTTTCCTCATCAAAATCGAGCACTAGCTGATCGAGCTTGGTGGCCACTTCAGGCTTCTCGTCGTACACCTGATTGTAAAGCTTTTGCCGCTCGGCAATGCGCTGTTTTCGTTCGCGTTCCTCCTGCTCTGCATTCTTGGTTGTTTCATCCAGATCCTTTTTCTTCAGCAGCTTGCGTATGTTTTTACGTCCCTTGTTGGGCGAATCGGCATCACTTTCGCCATCGGATTTTTTCTTTTCCAATCGTTTTGCCCTTTTCCTGAAAATTAAACAAAGCAATCGCTATACGTACACCCAGAATGCTCGGTACAATGAAACTTACCGTTTCGAACGGGGCTTTCCGTCGTCGCCTGAGGACGATGATGAGTTCCTCCGAATTCTGGTGCGCTTCTTGCGTGGTTGGAAATCATTTTTCTCCTTTTTGCCTTCTTCATCGCTGCCTGCATCATCAACCATCGGTGCAGATGAAGTGGCTGCTCTTTTCGAACGTTCGGCCGCGCGCTGATTTCTGTTGGCGGCTGTGTTGCTTTTAGCAAATTCAAAATCACTTCCACTTTCGCTTTCCTTGTCCGAATTATCATTAGCAGCCGTCGCTGATGGCTTCCCTGTATCCTTTTCCTCCTCACTATCGCTAACAGCCCGCCTCTTTCGCATATTTCTAGTATTCTTCCGCTAAAACAAATCAATCATTGGACAATTTAGCATGCTTTACTACAGAAACGCTAACGATAGTTACCTCTCTTGGAATGGTGCTTTTGGATTTGTTTCGGTTCCGCCGAATTGGTGCGTCCGAATCGCTATCATTTCGCTGGCCATCTTCAACGTCCGATGCCTCCTTACTGTTGGTTCCGTTCACGTTTTGCTTTTTGCTGTTTCCGGCCTGGGGTGTCTTATTCTGGGCCTCATTTTGTTCCTCTTCCACATTTGCCATATTTTTTCGTTTTGAAGCTTTATCCGCACTGTCGCTAACAGAGAACCGATTTGTGGTGGACACAAAACTTTCGATTACACTGTTGTGATGGTCGCGGATCTCGGTCAGCCCGTAGGTCGTCTTTACAGCACTCAAATCCGTCGGCAACCGTTTGACAACGACGCTCACTTCCTTCATACGATGAGATGTGCTGGATTCAGCACAAGCACCGGTTGCTGATTTTGTTGCACTTTTTCTGTTCGTTTGCTTGGCGGGCGAGTTACTTACGATTGCATCGCTATTGCTGGTTTGCTCCGAAGGTTTCTTAATAACAAAATGTGCTATATTATCCTCGTCCGTATCGTCGCTCAGTTCGATAATGCTCACGTTTCTACTCGCTTTTCGAGGTGATACGTTAGCCTCGCTGTTGCTGTCTTCTGGGACTTTTCCGATTAAACTTGGTCGCAGCAATTTATCTAGCGATACCAACCGAATCGAGTGTTTTGGTTCCACCAACGGAGAATCCACCCGCTGTGGCGGGTCTTGTTCATTTACGGGTGATGGATTCTCCACCACAGCCGGTTCACTACCGCTGATTGATGCACCGTTTTCTAGTAACCCCACAGAAGATAAACTATCACCAGGTTTCACTTTCGCGCTGGATTTTACCGAATCGGAATCTTGCTTCACATGCATTCTATCATTTTCATGGTCCACATCAAATCCACTATCACCCCGGTTTCGTCTTCGCAAAATGAACGCTTGCTGTTTGCGCTTGTCTCTAGAGGAGCTTTTTTTCATTCTCAGTTGCCGCTGCCGTATAGTTCAACATAGGCCGCAGGTAGCACAAATACAGTTCGTCTATCCTGCCGATGTATTTCGTGTTGGACTTTGTATTTACACTGCGGCTGTCGGTTTGCAATCACTGAATTTTACTTTTGGCTATCGGTTCGGGAATTGCGGTATTATAAATGTAACTTTTCCCTCCTTATTAGCGGCTAGCCGAAGTTTGAGGAAACAGGAAAGAAAATGACCTGAGACGATAGTGAAACATCTGTCAAATAGTTTTCTGTCGCCTTGATACCGCCTGTTTCAAAGGGCAATGGTATGTTGATGTTTTTGTAGCGACGATTGAGGATTATTCATTAAATTTGAAACGCACCAAAGGCGTCAGAATCAATGAAATTATTCTGTCGGGTGAATGAGAAATTCAAAGCATAATCAACGAATGCCTTGATATTCAGACTCGAATTTGGTGTTGAGACAAATGTTGCTTGGGAAACAGGGAAGCATTTTTGAAGTCTTTGGTTCTGAAGCTGCGTATACACAGTACTCGATCGTTGAACGCCTTTCGTGTACAAATAGGTTGATAATCGTCCTTTAAAGCAATTGCTAGTGGCTAAACTATCCAGTCTTGTTAGTATAACGAGGCTCCATTGTTTTAGAAGATTTCCTTGTTCACATTGTTCTGTTCCGAAGAAAATATACACTATTGTACGTGAGAAGTGTAGTGCTGAGGCGATGAACCGTAGTTCTCCAACGATCAGCTGCTCTCTCATCGAATAAATCATTTTATCTTGAAGAATTGTTGAATTCTATACATTGCCCGTTTGTACAAAACTGGAATTAAAACCAGAAAAGAGAGCACAAACGAAATGCAATGTGATCGTTAAAGCGAGAGGGAAAGTCGTTAGCGTGTTCCGATTTGACATTCGACAGAATTGCGGATGCGTGGTCGAGCAGATCGAGCAGTTTCCAGTACGAAAGTACTCGATTTCAAGCGTCTTAAACTCGATTGTACGGTCGCGTGAAAAGTGCAGCTAGGCCATAGCATTGTGGGTCGCAGTGTTTGTTCCGTTTGTTTGATATTTTCCTTCGCTAACCGATTGTTTCTCGTTCGCTCCGGAAAGGGAAAACTGTGATTCCCTGTTCTATTGGCGTTTTTTCCACTGTAGTGTAAGTTTCTGTTGCGGGGGAAGGAAGAACGTACGCGAAGCAGCGGAATTAGTGAGTGAAGCACACCTGGTAGCCTGGAGTTCTCGCGTTGGATTCGAAGAGGGTGAAGATGGTTCTAGCGGAACGAACAACGGAAGGGGGCGTGCGGAATGGCAAGCGATCGCGCGGCCCAAGCCCTAACGGTCATGCGGGTGCCGGAGTGGTCACTACTTCCGGGCCTGGCGGCGCTGCTACGGATTCCAGCTCGGACGACGAAAACTGTAAGTAACGACGACGTTTGTCATTCTCCTCGTGAGTGCCCTTCACAAGGCGTGAAGAAAGGGTCCTCGGACTTGTCCTCTGTGCATTTTAATCCATCTTCGAAACGATCCACCCGAATAAACTGTGTGTTCTTTTCTTTCCATTCCCATTGACGGTAGCTCGCAAAAATGGCAACACTTCGAAGGCAACCAAAGCCAAAAGCGAATACGAAGGTAAGTTGGAACGATGCCGACGTATCGTACCCCGTCACAGGGTAGCGAGTGGTGAGGTCACAGGGCGTACGGGCAAACGACGGTACACGATACGCAGGATTCGTCATGCGGTTGTACGCGCCGTAAGCGTTGAGTTTCGAAACCTATGAACCTAGTGGCCACGGCGAACGGTGTTTCGTAATAGGGGGAAATTTGAATTTTCCGACATATTATTGACATTCAAACGCATTTCTCCCTCCCCGGGTTTGCAGAGAAAATTCGAGTTGGTCGCGATTATCAGGCTGTCTGCCCAGAGCTTATAGCTCCGAATGAACGCAAACCAGAACAGTTGAACGATCGAGCGCTGCTAGTGTGGTCGCCGACAAAGGAAATTCCCGACAGCAAATGTAAGTAGTTGACGGCATCTCTTGTCGACGGATTCTGTTCGATTATTTGCCATGCTGATCCATTCCATCTTTACTTGATTCGATGCATTTCATCATTCCGCAGTGGAAGACTACATTACCGTCGCTAAAGAGAAGTACGGCTACAACGGCGAACAGGCTCTCGGGATGCTGTTCTGGCACAAGCATGATTTGGAGCGCGCGGTGTTGGATCTGGCCAATTTTACGCCCTTCCCAGATGAATGGTCCGCTGAGGATCGGGTGCTATTTGAGCAGGCGTTTCAGTTCCATGGGAAGAGCTTCCATCGGATCCGGCAGATGGTTAGTAAATGGGGTCGGTTTCTGGAAGTGTTCGTCGTTGTAATATCATTCCTTTACAATAGCTTCCCGATAAATCCATTGCAAGTCTAGTGAAATTCTACTACTCATGGAAAAAGACCCGCAGCAGAACGAGTGTGATGGATAGACAGGAAAAAATGAAGAAAAATGACAGTTCGGAGAATGGAAGTGACCACGGCAGCAACGAGGAGTCAGACAACGAGGACAAGGTAAGTGCCGCTGGAACCAAATATTGGACAACAATTCGCACGGAAACATGCGCATTAACATAACATATGTTTGTACTATGATCGATACGAAGAGCGAGAAAGAGGGAGAGAGAGTGTGAGAGAACGAGAGCGAGAGAACTGAAGTTGGCGGGATGCTAGGAAAACGAGGGATCTAATCTTTCATTTGTAGGCATCTGGGATCATGCCGAGTTTTGTTTGGCACTGCAACCAACTCTTGGGTTGATTAGATCGAATCGACTCAAACTGGGATAGCTAAATTTAAATCGCATTTCGCTTTTTTGTCGTTTTTTTCCAATTCGCCCATCCGTGTCCATGTGTGTCCATCTGAATTCTGGCGGGGCGCTGATCGCTTGTTTGTCTGTTACGCCGTATGGCCCCGTCCAAAACCAAATAGTCTACGACGAACAGCACGACCGCTGGATCGAATAGTGCCAGCGCCGGGAATAGCAACTCGAACGTTCCGAATAATGGGTCAGGTGGTAGTAGCAAAAACAATGAAGCCGAGAACGAAAGCAATGGCAGTTCTGGCGGCGGTGGGGCGACCAACGAGGGGTCACTCAATTGCACCGGATGTGGGGTAACGTGCAGCGAAGTGCACGTGTCATCGCAAGGAAAGCTCTGTGGCAGTTGCTACCATCACTGGAGGTACTGTTTATTCCTACAATCTCACAATCGTGTAAAGCATTAATTGTACAAATCCTCAACATTCCTATTCTTGATTTGTGTCTCTAATTTCTACTCCACATACGTCGCTTTGCAATACTTCACCAAATCACAATAGGTACCCTTTTGTATGCGTGTGTTTGCCTTGTATGTGTGCTTATGTATCTTGTTTTCCAATTGTGGCTACTTGCTCCTGTTAATTCAAATGCAACACAGTTGTTGATATTGCAAGTAAAGTTGTGTTTTTGTGTTGATTGATCGATCATTTGCACGGTTAGTAAAAATATGCAACTAAATAGAAGTAAATACGTTCCACCACACACACTCTCACCTTTATGAATTATGTTGAGAGATTAATCATCGTACGATATATCGTGATTAGGCAAGCACCGTATTATTACAATTGTAACGAAAAGGCACGCTTTAAGAACCCCCCTTGTCACCAATGTGCGCGATATTGCATTGCGATCATACCTTTTTGTTTGAGGTTATGAAAATTATCTGCTCAACGAAGATTTAGTGTTGTATCGTAGAGTGACGTTAGTGTTGAGCTTTACAGCTTTCCTTGTGTTTTCCTTCTAAATGGTTGCGGTTTCTTTTTTTGCTGTTGTTACATCTTATTATGAGCCTTATTGATTTGTTTCCACCACCCTATGTTAGACGCACCGGTGTTCTGCGCCCAACGACCGGCCCGTCCTTTATGAACAAACGTACAAGGGGTTCGAACATCTTGGGTAAAAGTGGCGATAGTCACAAACGCCGACCGCCCAAGGGAATGTATATTAACCATGACGACATTGTGAAGTTAGCCAGTACTGCCCAGAACGGGGATGGCGGTATCATTGGCAAAGATGGCAGTAACAAGAAAGGCATCCAGAATAACGACTTGTTGGCCAGCATGGATCGGGAAATCGTTTCACTATTGACCCAAGTAAGCGAAATTAATGGGTTTAAAGTATGCCAACACACAAACGATACCATGCCCCCGGTACAGGGAGAGGGAGTCATCCGTCAAAGCGTGTAAAAGCTATGTTGACATTGAAAACATTAGATGTAACTTGTCTAAAGGGGAATGTGTTTCCTGTGGTCTTTTAAGTATCAATTTATCAAAGAATCCTCTTGTGATCGCAATTGAACATGTGCGACGCACTGATCATACGCTTTGCCGGATGGGATATACCCCTTGTGCCGTTGCATTGGTTTCGTTAATGTGATTGTCTGCTTGCATAATCTCCACCCAAAAAAGAAATTATCATTCGACCGTGTTTGTGTGTTCCCTGTTCCATCTTAGATTCAGAACAACAAACAAAAGGCCAGTGGATTTAAGCGCAAAATAGACGATGTGCTGGATATACTGAAACCACCGGAAGTGAGTTCTGTCCGCTTGAACTCCCGTTGGAACAACGATGAGCTTATGCTTGCGGTGCAAGGTGTACGTATGTATGGGCGTAACTTCCAGGTAACGATCGAGATTTGGCTAAATAGTTAGAAAGCAAAGGTTTGTCGTTTGCAGACGCATCTCTGATTCGTTCTCTTTTCTTTTTTTCTTTTCTTGAATGGCTTAACACACAAAACAAAAAAAAACGAAAAAATCACTCAATTGTCGCCGTGTTGGATAATGTGAATGCTTGGTTGTTACACTGACGTCTACCAGGCCATTGCCGATACGCTCGGTACCAAAACTGAAACGCAAGTGCGAACTTTTTTCATGAACTATCGGCGCCGGTTTAATCTGGACGCCGTGCTGAAGGAATTTGAAGCCGCCAACTCGAAACAATCGCAAGAAGTAGTGGGCAGTAATAATCGGTCAAGTGGCGCGAAAGAATCCCTTGATCTAGCAAAGGCCTCTGCAGAGATGGCATCGGAGTCCGCTGCTAGTGGAGGTCCTGCAGCAATCGCCGGTGACATCGAAGGTACCGAACCACATAAAATCGATCGTTCAAATGAAAAGGAAAAGCAAGAATCTGCTACGACAGGTGATGATGAGATAATGGAAGTAAAATGAACCTAAAGTCGACCGTCTCAGGGGCAATTGTGGTGAAGAAAAGTGATCTATTCATTCTAAGTCTAAAAAGAACGGAAGAAAGATTTGTATACAGTGGGGGGCGGTTATGCAGACAGTGAACGAATGATGAATGAAATGATCCCTCAATAACACAATAACGCATTCTCTCGTAACTCGTTCTCCAGCTCTCAGTGAACCGAAATGAGCGATTCAAATAAAACAAAAAAAAAATATATTTATTAGATGAAAATAGTAGCACCACCATATCATATGCATGCCGATGTGTGACCGATCCTTTCAGATTGACCTTGTCGATGACGACAACAACAGGGTAACAGCGACAGCGAATGGCAAATCAAAGGAATCGGCCGATACGGTTATGGTGAATAACAGTAACAACATGATCGATGACGACACATCGATCCACATGGAGTCTGTGTCCGTAACGTCGCTCTCAACTGCGAACACACTAGACAGTGGATTGTCGATGGACGTTGACGAGGTGACGATCACGTCGGGTATCAAGAGTAGTGATGCCGGCGACGCATCAAATACTGTCATTATTCAGTAGAAAGTGAAAAGTGAGGGAAAGAGCGTCAAAATGTACTATGTCCTATACAAAAAAAAGCAGCACACCCTTTATCACTGATACACACATCTAACAAATACTTGCAAATCCTGCCTGTACGATCGCAAAATGCTGATGGTTGTTCCGCTAAAATGGGGCACATTATGGAACATTAGAAGAGAAACAATAGTATCGTAGTATGTAAGAATGTTAGCTGGTACGTTTAACCAAAACCGGGGGAAATCAGTTTGCAAACCGGCATTGAAAGAGAGAGCTAGGAAGAGAGAAATACAGTGTAGAACGCGAATCACGCAGTTCACTTTCCAGGATGTGAGGAAAGCAAAGCTTAGGTAGAATAAAAGCAATTTCTTATCATTATATTCCACCATGCACTTAACTACTATACTATTCTGTATGAAATATGGATGTGAGGTTGCTTTTGTTCATTTTCTTTCTTTCTATCTTTCTTTCAACAGTCAGGCAAGGGACATTCTAACGCAGAACCGTTGTGCGAATATTCACTGTTATACGCGTTTGCACACGTACACGTTCTTTTGTTGTGTTCGGAAGCTGTAGGTTTGACAACAAAATGAATGCAAACGTTGCTGTTTGCCAACACTATGTGCTAGTGTTTATTGTGTAGTATTTTTTTTTACTGTAAGTTTTAGAGCTTAATTACACGGGGATCGCTAGTTTTTCATTTCCAGAAGAAAAAAATGTCCGTCCCTTCCATTGGATACGGTTTTCTAATGCCCCTTTTAAATGTACCTTAGTCGTCTGGGGAAGGGAGATATACTGTTCACTAATGTGTGCTGTAAACATATACTTTTGTTTACTTTTGTAACCTTAATGGAGGGAAGCATGGTTCTGTTAAGCTGTGGAGATCACCATTGGCGTCACGATCAGCATTATCAATCGTTGCGAGAAGGATGGTATAATCATAAGCGTATGCCTTTTTAAGACTAGTGATCGCTTAGTTTTGTCGGACGAGGGCGCTTGACTGGAAGCGGTTTCGGACACTCCTACAGCGCAGGCTAAGGCCGCAAAGCGGTTTTCTACCGCTTGACGTATATGTAAGTAAGTAAGTATGTTCGATTTTTTTTATTGAACCTTCAAGTTGTCGCAGTTCTACGTTCGAATGTAACACATTTATGTCGAATATTCAATTCCCTAAATGAAGAAGGATAAAAACACAATCCAAATCCCTACACAAAGGTGTGATTGTAGCCAACGAGACATTTTCGTTTGTTAACTCGCATGAGATGATGTAATGTCTTATCCGGCGGCTGCCTTGCAAAAGTAACACGGTCGTGAAAGTGGGCTTATTTTGTTATTCTTCATAAATACCCATACACATATATACGTAGAGTTGCTATAAAAAAGGCCATCAGATAAATGGAGGATAGAGCTAAGGGATAAACATACACACACCTGGAGACAGAAACGATAGACACAACCCGAGTCGACAGCGGCTTGGACCGTGGTTAGGACAGTTACAAGAGAATGTATAATTATCCGCTAGAAGATTCAGAGACGAATCCAAGCTCATGCAAGTCCTTCGTTAACACGTTGAGGGTTATACTGATAATGCATTGCTTTCCGTTCTGGCGCAAATAGCTCGCCTGTGACATAAATTCGTCACAAATGGGACCCCTTGCATTTATTACCTTTTTCTCATTTTTTTAAATATAACGATGGCACTTGCTTTATAATGAAGAAGCGAATCGAAGGAGAGTGCTCCTACCTATTAAAGACATCGTACACAGTGAACACAAAGTTTCTTTTAAAACCCCATTCTTCAGACACACACAGAGCCCCCCAGAAGGTGTGGGTGTGTTTGTGGCTATAGAGCTGCTTTGTTTGCAGGTATGGAGCAATGTTGTGTTACAAGGATATGCGCACCCCTCAGAGGCATAGAAGACGACAAGAAAAAAAGCAACAGAGTGTAGATCGTTTCAGAGGCAGGGACTGCGATTTTATAATGTTTCAGGCGATTATGATTGCTATCGATTAATATTTAATTAAGCGGAAAAGAAAACAAAACGGTTTAGTACAGAAAATAAAAATCCAATAACCAATTCAAAGTAATTTGCCGATTAATATAAGTTCATAGTCGCGTTGTTGGCGTTAGTAATAGTATTTAATCATCCGAATGATCTTACCTCTCCGCTAATAAGGCAATTTTGCCAGGCGGATTGCATACCTTGGCAAAACAAAAATAACGCACACAATGTTTTTGCTGTTGACGGTTGTATTAATTTTAATGTATCTTATAATATTTACATCTACATAAAATTCAAACGCTTTCTGGATTTGTTTTCTTGTTTTTTTGTTTGTTTTCTTTTGTTTTGTTTTTACTGTTCCCACCTTAGCTGGGTGGTTGATTTGGTTGACTCCTTCCCGTTATTTGTTCTCTAGCAGCAGTGTTGTTATTATAGCAGCAGCCCTGGTTTATAGTGTATTCCTTTTTTTTGTATCCTTAATATTCCTTACTACTCGTATAGTGTTCTATGTACAAGTACGCGGTGCAGTTGACGCCATTTGTTTGTTTGTCTGTTTTATTATAATTTTGTCTTTGGATTGCAGACCCAAACACGATCCATTAGTGCGTTTGCTGCATTGTTTGTATTCCGCTTGTTCTTCCACTTGTGTGTTAAATAAAATAATTTAGCTATGTTTGTTTTCATACTTCAAATCGAATGACAAATGTTGTCACACTCGAGAACAATCCGGGGTACTAGTAGAGTGGGTTTATTGATTTGTTTTGCGCTTCCTCCATTGGAAAAAAAACCCCTTTCGCTAATCCACTGTGTTATATGTTCAGCGCTTCGTGTGCGAGTGTGTTCTTTTTGTTCTAATGTATGATTTGCTTATGTTAGAAAATGTCCACCTCGTTGAGTGAGGTACGCGAAAGGAGGAAGTTAATGACTAGAGATTGGACACGGTTGGATCATTCTCCATTGCTATCTGCTGTTACAAGGACGGTTCGTCCTTTGCCGTTCGGCCGCTGCCGATTTAGAGGAATAAAGTTTTGATTTTCATAGGATGCATTTAAACGTAATGTACTGGCTGTTGCGCACCGATCCTCCGTGCATCATTCAGTATTGTGTTTTCATCCATCTTTGCCTTCCCGGGGGTAAACGTAATGCAATGAAACGCAAATGAATGGCGAATTTTATCTCATCCCTCCCACACACAACAAAACGGAAGCAGAGGCTGAAACCGAAGCTTAAGATAGCGCCCGGGAATATGTTGTCGTTAACCGGGAATCGCGTTTTTTTCCCAACCACCGCACATACGCACGCCCCTCCCCGCCATCGGTTGGGGGTCCTTTTTGTTGCACACAATAAATTAAATCAATTAGCATTTTCCGACCCGGGTCGGGACACTAAACGGTTTTCTGCATTTTTGTTTCCGCTTTCTTCTTTAACAACATTGACCGGAATTCACCGGAATTGGTGGGGCTGATGAAAAATCATCATCAATAACAATGAAACATAAAAGCGAATGCATCGGACTAAAACAATCGGAGGGGAGGGATGGTTGGGTCCTAAAAATAATGGCCATATCCTGATGGTGTGCAGATCGTCGAAAAGGGAATTTTCCCACAAAACGAGCCTTGATGACGGGCGCGCTGGATCTCGGGGATGGGCACAATTGCTTCTCCAAACTGCATTGTCCGTTGCAGCACGGGCTATCGGTTAAATGGTTTTCCGCCGCTCGACGCATCATCATACCGGGGTTCGTTCGATTTTCGGAGCGTGGCGTGTGGCTTAATGGCAACGTGGAGCGGGGAGGGAAGGTTTTGTCGGGGGTGCGCTACTATTTTGTATTCATTTGATCTACATTAATTATGTTTGGTATTGCAGCATCGGTGCGGACAGATTCGGATGATGGGAGCTGTTCATTCGCAGTGCCGATAAGCTTTTGTTGTACCATTCGTCCTCGGCAGTCATTCCTGTGCGATGGGATGGAGTACATGAAAGCAAGGATGAAAAAAGGGATATTATTAAAATATAATGTTAACAAACCTTTTACAAAGCTACTATCGAATGATATGCAAATGGATTTAAAACATCTACAGTGCATCGGTGTACACAACGACCATCTGCACGTGTTGTGTATTTTCTTTCCGATTTCCGTATTGTTTTTTCTTATCCCACTCTCCTCAAGAACCTTACACCGGCATGCAAAGACATCTTCAAGACACCGGCAAATGCCAATGGGTGAAATGTGGGCATGTGGAGCGAAAGAAGAAAAAACCCAAGAAACATTATTGATCATTACCGCTCGGCGGAAATGACAAATTTTCCAAAGACGTGCCCCACGTCAAAGATGACGGGTGTGTTCTAACGCCTTCCAAAACAGGCTCGCTTCTGCTCCGGAAGTTGTGACGTGCACTGGCACTGGGATGGCAGGCACACTCACCGCTGCTGCCCCTCACCTTCTCCCAGGTTGAGGTGAAAATAGCAAATTTCCTTCAAAGATGCAGGCTTTTCCGTTGATTTTCCCGCCGAACGCCGGCATGATTGGGAGGCCATTTATTTATTTATATCGAAAGCATGCCACGAGAAACGGTTGCTAGGCGGACTGCCAAGCACGGGTTGCTGCGAATCGTTTACGTGCAAAGCGTGCACACTATTTCACGCTCCACCTAGCATGCTGCCCCGTTTATTTGTCCACATTACAAAACAGTGCCAACAGTGTTTCCTCGGTTTCGGTACGGCAGCCCGTCACGCGTTTTCCGGTTGGGAAATGAGGAGGAGGGGGGGGGGAAAGTGGGAGAGAGAAAAAAACAAATATATCGATGTGCACCACGATCTGGCGAAACTTACCCATGGAGTCCTGGCGAACGCCAACGGCACCCATATTGGAACCGTGCGTCATCGAGAATGGCTGCGTCATGCCCGGATAGGATGAAGCTCCCATTTGGAACAGGTCCTGGATGGGTTGATGTTGATGGGAAAAAGCAGCAGCAAAGCAAAAAAGAAACCGGAAGGGAAACGAAAAAAAAAAATGGTAAAGTACAAATCAATACTCTCAATCCACTACCCTACACACACACACACACACATGGTTGTCAGTTCCATAAGTGATGGGAAAATTGGAGTGCAAGTGCGTTGCACGATGTGTGTGTGTATGTTTGAGTTGTGATCAATTTTCTTTCTTTTTTTTCCATGTTGTAGCTAGTGCTTGTCATACCTGGGGATACCGGTTGATTGAATTTGGATGTGGATACGGTTGATAACCTCTCGAAACGCTGTAACCCTGGATGTTGCGCATCATGCCATTGCAGGACGGTATAACCGAGGGCGCGAGTGCCTTCTGTAGCTGTTTCTCCTGCTTTCGGTACTTTGCTCTTCGATTCTGAAACCAAACCTGCAGGAACAAAAAGAAAAAAAAGAAAAGAGGGAATGTAACGTTTTAGCGATTTACTTATTGAGCAGCTATTGAGCTAATGTGTGAGGTTATGAAACGACCATCCTTTAGCTTTTTAAGTATAAAAAGAGGAGCAATTATTGAAGGAACATATCTCCCCAACCTCAAGCATTGTTTACCAACTAAACGTGTATTGTTTAGAATGCAGTCTTCCAAAAACCACACGGAAGAAGTTGATAAAATGGCGGACGCAATCGGTTGCGTGTGTATGCGAATATCCCGAGGATACTCCTCCTTCCACCGTGCTGATGGTGCGCTTGCATCGTCGAACATTGGAGGGTTGTTATTGAATCGACCCTTATTTCTCAGCGCTTTGGTTCTTCCCCTTCCCGTTCGTGCGGTGGTGAATTTGTGCACGCGACTAAGCATGTGTTAGTGTGAGAATGATCTGAGTGTGCGCTACAGCATGTGTCGTGGTATTCTTGCAAACTCCGGCAGTAGGGTGTTTACTGTGTGCAGGATTTTCCATTGCTTCCATTGGAGAATGTGGCGTGTGGCTGCTTTCCGGCATTAAACAGAAAACAACGCTTCGTTGCAAAATGAAGCGAGGAGAGAACGATTCACCTGACAGGAAATCCTTGGAAATGGTTGAACGAGTTAATATTGTGCATATCTCGGTGGGCGGAATTCGTTCCGCAGCTAAAGACAGCGAGATGTGTTACCTTCTTGCGAAGAATGTTTCCCTAAAGGAAGGCGCAGCCACACAGCAATGTTGCGAAAACGATACGATGTTGTCGATTGCTTGTACGCTGTAGCTTTCGTTGATGGTGACGTTATCCTTATTTCATTTGTTTGTTGTTTTTCCTATCTTATTCGCACCCAGCCCGCACAAGTAAATGGTGCTGCGAGCGCACTGTAAGCCAAGTCTGTTCTTGTGTGTGGGTGCGCGCTATGCTGATCATCTTGGAACCAGGTTCAGCCGAGTTCTAGAGAGCATCCAACGTGGTTGGAGTGGTAGGAGATGCTGTCTTCTATTTAAATTAAATGTGTATACCGCTATTCGAAATCATCAGCCTCTCCCCATCCATTCCACCGAACCATTCCATTATGCCCAACTCCGTTCTACCAATTCCGTCAGCTCATCCGTTTTGCAGGCCGACTCCCATCCACCATCCGTCAACGGTGTTCCTCGTGCGTTTGGAGACGCGCGCTATGACGAGGGCAAAGTTTTGCCAGTGCCTTTTAGCGTCTTCAGCGTGCTTCTTCACGATTTGGCATGCTGCTAGGGCAGATGGAAGAACACGTACGCACACAGAAACACGCACACAGCATGTTCCCTTATCTTATCTGGTCGTTTCTTAGGTTATGTTGCACGACTGAGCGAAACCAACTTCGTGGACACCCAGCCCCGGTTTCGTTGGTTAGTTCCGCCATTTTCCTTTCACCACACACACACACACCCACACATACATTTACAGTGTATGGCTTCTGTCTCCGGGTCAAGGATAGGAAAGCGCAGTGGGGAAACCATGTGCTGCGAGGGAGCGTTAGAGCCTGGTGGACGAGTCGAAATTGAACTCGTAAATAAACTACGCGCGGGAAGGAAACATTGGTACGAAAGTGGACGAAAAGTGTCCTCGAGGGAGTGCTGCGCGCACGCTAGGCACTGGCGAAGGATGCCACGGCATTGTGTGTCTTATGGCTTTGGGCCCTTTTCGGTTTAGCTTGGGGTTTTTGGGCCCGGCCAGAAGTAGGGGGATGTCGGCGGCAGCAAAAGGGACGAGCAAAGGCCAACGCTAAGAAGCGAAGACCTGTCGGAAACGGAATGTTGTAGATGCGAACGAGCGCACACCAAGCGCCCCCGGGCAAGCGGGGCAGCGTAATGGAGGAATTTCCAAGAAGGCGGAGTAATTGAATTAAGGATCCATTTGATGTTGTAGATTACACACTAACAGCAAACGGGAATGCCGCGTACACTGTCCCACTTCCCGGGTCCTTCCCTTTGTTTCCTGGCCCTTGCTCCGTAGGTAATTTTCTTGGCACTGTTCCTTTTCGGCCCCGAAACGCTGCTATATGCGGGGTTTCTTTCGCTCTCGGGGCTTAATACAGGCATCCCTTTATCCACCGACGGCGACAGGGAGGGGAAAAGTTCGAAGCCACCCTTCGAACGATGTCCTTAAGATGAAGATGATGA
>KI422838.1:5567-46132 GCA_000473375.1 Anopheles culicifacies
CTATATTGTCCTTTAAAATTTGCATTATTGTTTATCCATGTAGTGTTTCGACTCCTAATCGGGTCTCTACAATTAGGAATATCGGTGTATTAAATCATGAAACCATCACCTTCTCCAACTGGTTACTAGAGCTCGGAATTGTAGCGTGCGACCTGAGGCTTCTTCAGCATTTTATATCTCAAGATATTGTTTTGATTGATCTCTGGTAACAAGTCGCTGTTGGAGTTATGTTGGGAGATCTGGGCATCCTCAACATGGATCGACATGGCAAGAGAGGTATTTTATCAGGGTTGCTGCTCGCAGGGTACATAGGTGACGATAGGTTGC
Source organism: Anopheles culicifacies (assembly GCA_000473375.1). Classification (NCBI taxonomy): domain Eukaryota; kingdom Metazoa; phylum Arthropoda; class Insecta; order Diptera; family Culicidae; genus Anopheles; species Anopheles culicifacies. The sequence goes on from KI422838.1 coordinate 5,895, forward strand.
ACTGTACTCTCTTGACTTCGATTTCTTTGGTTTTCAGTGTGTTGATGCACCATTGCGGCTCACGACGATTTATTTCTGATCGTTCCTTATCTCACCGCTGAAGGACACAGACACCTTACTGCCATTGCGTGCTATGCACATGTTAAAATGTTAAGTTTGACCTTCTTTTTCCAGGGATATGAAGATATGAATTGAAATTTAATATGGCTCTCGTTTGTCTTCATACTCAGCAAATTTTTCAAAGAATAAATGCTTGACAATGCTGATGAAATAGAAGTGTTACCATAAGCTCTCCCATTATCTCGATTTTTTTAAATCTTGAATCGATTCAACGATTCTGAAGCGTCCGATGCTAATATATATTTTTTTACCACATAAGCCTTGTTGAACAGGATCGAATACTTCAAGTACTGCTCTCAATTCGCACATAACACAATTCACACTTTGTGCGTTACCTTCTTCATATTACCGTCAGCTCAATTAATTAAAACACCAACTCGATTCGCCATACATAACAATACGCCTCCGGTGGCCCTTTCATAAGCAGCAGTTTCCCAAAAAAGCACATCGTCAAATTATGCTTTCTACCAAATGAACACAACAACTCAACACAAGCACACCGATTGCGACCGTGCACTATTCGTTTATAATTCCACTGTACCGAAGGCATGTTTATGTTCGGCAGACCTTTTCTCATGCACGCGCTCCTAGCCCATGGCTGTTCTGTGCTGTACAGGGTTGCCCTTTTGCTTGGGTAGTTATAACTGACAAGTTCTAGAGTGTGACACCCACAATTTCGCTCCTTGGTGATATTACGCCCGAATTAAGGCAAATCAACCAAGCGTATCTTGCCGTGAAGAGGTGCTGAGAGAAGGAGGGTGAGTTGGATAAAGCGGCAGAAACAACGTAGGACTGTTAACGAGACGAACCAAGCAAAACCCTTTCGGAACGTTTTCTTCCCAGCACAAGACGTACGATATTGGTGAGTGAGAAATAATTGTTATTACAATCGTTAGGAAGATTTGGATTGAGGGTGTTGCTGCCAACTGGGTGGATTAAATAATTTTCCTCTCCATTCACACGATAAAACCCTTATGGATGGAAGAGCAATGTAAAAAACTACAAACAAAAAATACAATCAACCATTATGGGATAGTGCCCGAAACGAGAGCCAACGAAAAGGATCGAAACGAAAATAATTTACAAACATAACCAGTAATGGCAGCAATGTGGAATTTTTAAACCAATAGTAACTAATTGGTTTAGCTTAGTTTTTGCTTTATGTTTTATTAAAGATTTTCCTCCCAACCCAGAAATTCTCTTTGATGATCCAGCCCCTTTTAACCAGCTCCGATAGCATTATTGATTTTAGTCTCAATCTTCATTCGCGTACGGTCGACCATCATGGCGGCGGGCTGCTAACAGCAAACCGAGCGTAACAAAAAGGCAATGTGCCAGACATCCGAACCCGAAACCCTTAAGCCCACATCGTTTTTGACGCTCGAGCAACTCTGCGTACATGCGGTGGGCGAAAAGATAAGGTCATAATTTTCCGACCGATTCTTTCACCAGGTTCACTGGTGTTGTCGGTAAAGCGGATGCCCTTCCTGGGTTTCGCGGTTTTTTTTTCCACCCGTGCAGATTCCAGATTGTGCCCTCGTCGCTGTTTCGGTCGGATAGAATAGCAAACACAGAAACAAACAAAAAGGAAAGGAAAAAAATGTACTCCCGATGCGGGCGGAAAAATAAAAGTGACACCATATCTTTCGGGGGGTTTTCTTTTTTTTTTTGGTCCCAGATTCACTATCGCACCATGTCGACCGTATCCTAGCCCATTGTCATAGCGAGAGTTAGCAGCAGGAAAAAAGCTTTCAGATTTTAATTTGATTTTCTCGCTCATTTGTGTACGGATCGTGGGGCATTGCAACACGATTGCCCGGGTAGTGCCCCCATTCCATCGTTGGCTTTCTCCCCTTGCATAAGGGTCGAATTTGTTGAAGGGTCGCTTGTTTCAATTCTCATTAGCGGGCGTACAGTATTGAATTTGATAGGGAATATAAGAGAGTTTAACTGACAGCAAAAAAAAAAAGCCCAAAACACCACTGTCGTCTGACGAAGGTGTGAAAGAAGGAGTGTAAAGTTGCGGAAAAAAAGATCTTTTTTAAAAGAATTTGAGAAAAAAGGGAGCAAAAATAATAATTGATGGCAATAATTAAAGACACCGTAAAATGGGTGTTGGCATACGAAAGAAAAAGGGACGTTCATAGACGTTCAAAATTATATAAAACACTTGGTAAAAACTTCACAGAAAAAAAGAAATCTAAAAGGATAAAAAGGAACTCTATCTTTGCGTTGCCTCGAGAAGTGTAACTTCAGTGCTAATCACTACATCTAACTCTTGAACGATTGTGCTTAACGGCAACTGTGCATGTGAAGCACCACTATCATCAAAACAGTATAAAAATCAATGTCCCACACACTCCCAAACACGAATGAACCATTAATCAATCTGATGCTTACAACAATCGTTCACGTGAAACTTATAACCCAAATCCACGAAATCGTTCACAGAACCGGTGAATCGTGCTCGAATCGTACACCAATGTACACCAATTTACGCTGTAGCAAATTCGTTCCATTTCAACCTCCCAAATGCTCCGGAAATAGTTGCTACACATGAATTGAACTCACCTTAGCCCACACACACACACCTTGGAAAAGGAGCCACGTGCCAAGAAATTTCCCCATTACAACGAAGAAAGTTGCGAAAAGTTTTCCGATGCGAATTAAGATATAGCTTGCTAGGTGCTCGCCCCATTCTCGAGGCTGGTGGGGCTTGAAGTTGAAATAGTTCTTCATCCGGCAGGGCACGTACGTCGTACGCTCAAGGAATGAAGGTAATCACGGTGGAGAAAGATTTATATGAATTTCTTGGATTATTTATACCCAAAAACGGTACGTACGGTGGCTTTAAGGCAGGCTGCAATTAGCACTTGGTAGTAGGGTGTGGATGTTGACCTACAAAATGCTAATTCTTCATGCAAAGCAGATCACAATGATTAGTGACAGATTGATGGTAGGGACGGTATTGAAAAGCAGGAACTACAAGGAAATGCCATCACCATAAATAGCATAAGCGATCGATAACTTCTAATGGTTGGTTGATAATGGTGACTCCCCACACTCCATCTTCCCAACGTTATCCAATCTTGCCGCCTCTGTATTAACCTTGCGACCCTCGACACCAGTCAGTGCCATTTTGTACAAAAAAGGATAAAAGGCAAAACCTATCCACAATGGCGCGAATGTGCTCATCTCCATGTCATTCTGCCGATTTGCACTTTTGCATCGTAACATTTGTTTACAAATGCGAACCGGAAAACTTTTACTCCTGTCAATGTTCAAGCATCGGGTTTTTCGGGAGGTAGTTTTTTTTTTTGTTGGTTCTTCCCGAAAACCGATAAAAGTTGGGATGATCGAAACGAACACCCCAGCCCAACCTGAAGAAGTGGTACATGCTTCACGAACAGATTGTGTGCCTTTTGTACTACTCGTCGTCGTCAGCTCACCTAACCTCATTCAAACTCTTCGCCAGCTCACTGAGGAAGTTTGGAAAATCTGAAATTCAAATTTCTTACCCTTGTTCGTTACCCGCATTATCTGCCTCCAGCCCCGCACAACAATTTGCAAGATGGTCGAACAGGGCGCAAACACAAAGCTGCACACCGAAAGGACTCGTCGTCAAAAGTCACAGAGCGTGAAGGTCTGCACAACGCGTTCTATGCTGGAAACCCTTTTTCTGCTGTCGATCTCGAGGCTTTAAGTTCTTATCGGCACATCCCTCCAACGGGGGATCAGTTTCATTTTTGGATAACTTTTTCACTAGCTTAACCCCCGGTTGTATGTTTATCCCGTGCGAATACGCAGAACTTGGTTTTACAACCCGTTGCAATGGCTTCGGGGTGGGAGGTTGCACTGCATACAGTTAAGTCGATTATTGCATTCATTCCGGCACATTCATCAACCGCTTGAACGCGAATATTGATGAACCATTCCACAAACAAGCGTGTATGTGCTTGTAGGTGTGTTTTTTTTTATCTAACCGTTCGAGTGTAACCTCACACGATAACAGGCAATTTCACTGCCTCACTGCATGTGCGTGTACCGTCTCATTCCGGCAGTAAGCGAAATTTACTCGCCACACGTACATACATTTGTGCATACAAATTCGTGTTCGTAATTACATTCCCAGGTGACGTACCGTCAATTGGTATTTTTATTTCCATTTTAATTTGCACCACCGTTGTGCAGGGCACAATAGACCAACCGTTCGTGTCCGAGTCGATTTCACTGTTCCGGGGGAGCGCATTTTGCAGAAACGTACCAACTGCGCTGATTAATCAAATTTCGACCACAGCTAACGAACTGTTTGTGGCCTTATCCCGTTTGCATCACACCACAGCCCACCGCGAATGCATACGGATGTGCTTGTCGTGTGTTTTTTTCCCCCTTTCGAGTGCGTTTGATCCTTTTTCCTGATTGCAATAAGCTAAGGTTCCTGTGCGTAACACGAAGGCCGCTATTATTGATGGTGCTACACGCGAACGCTAGTTTGTCGTCGCAGTTGAAATGTAATCAATCAATAGGTTTGCAATTGAGTGAGGTTCATGTTGCTTTTGAAGTTGTAAGGTTCTTTTTTCGTTTGTTTTTTATTACATTTTGTTTTCATGTGTCAGCGAAAAAAAAAACCCACCTCCCAAACCAAACCATCATTGGTCAAGCGCTTCGTGCAGATCCATTAGTCTATTTCCTTGACAGCTTCAGTCATATCTCTGTGCGCCAGGCTTGGCGTCAACTGTCATCTGTCAACGTGTCGCACAAGGCCATTGGATAAAGTGCACGCGTTGGCAAAAGCAGTGGGAGTTTGGGTGTAAAGAAAAAAAACAGCATACGAAACTTGTCGATAGGACACAATCGAAACCGAGCATTAATCATCGAATAACTGCAATGTCAAGTCAGCCTAAGGCCAACGCCAACGTACGAGATGAGTGCAAAAGCTGCATTGGAACTAAAATATGCTATATTGTTAATTCCGTTTTTTGTTATCCTCTTACGAATAACATATCCCTATTTTTGTGAGCAGCATGTATTTTTTATTCCAACATTTGCCGTGCCGTGCAAAAGTTGTCCCCCTTTTTGATGTAGCCAACCTGATAATCTGAACGAGAACGCGCACCGAAAAAAAAAAACAAAACACAAAACTCCAGACTCCCTGGTTGGCCGGTTTTGCGTACGGGACAACCCGTTCTGGTTGCTGGAATCGCTCAACTTTCCCCATACGGGTACGGGTTTGCTTCCCGCAAGAAATGCCACAACCGCCGCACACCGAGACCGAGATGAACAGGATGCATGACAGAACGGAAACGACTTTACGCTAACATTTTTATACTATCATGTCACCCGTACGCCACCAAACGGTGCCACCGCGGGTGTGTCGGTCCAACACAGTTCAACTTTACGAAAAGCCCGAGGAAACCAAATCCGCTGTAAGCTTATTGTTTCAGCGCACAATTTCGTGCTCGCAACATGTTCGGTAGGGTGAGATTTCCACTGCAAACTGCACCCCGTTGCTCAAAAAAGGACGAGTTAGTTTGGTGAAAAATGTTTGTTATCCTGCTAACGCAAACCTCAGGCAAAGTGCAAAAAACCCCAGTAACGAATGCATGGCGGTACTAAACCTTAAACGTTGCACTTTTGCCAGGTGCTTTGCCTTTTAGGCGATGGGAAAACAGCTACCATTACACTGCAATCGGACAAACGGGAACTACAAAGAACAGGTGCTAAAGACAACTGTTTGTACGCTAAGGTTTGCCCACCAGCACACATTCGAAACGAACCAAATGTGTACACAATTTGCATAGACAACATCCGCCGGTTGTGTTATCTCACCGATCTGGGATGTTTGTTTGGAGCGTCTAATCTAACGCTAAAGCTTTAATTGGAATAGTTTGGCTAGATGTTGGAACAGATTAAATTATCTAAGATTTACACTATAAGTTTTTGATGAAAATTTCAAAATACGATATAAAAAGAGCTTCATCAAATACTTCAGTAAAGTAATTTTTTGAGGAAGTTGTCAAGGTTAGGATTTTAACTTATGGTACCTTGAGTCAATTTGTTAGCGTAAACCCTGATGTTGCTACCATCATTATAGCTTTTCACTCTTTGATCTCCAACCTTTCGGGGCTCTGTAGTTTATGCCAATATCAATAACACTCTGAAACTCTGAAAAAATAGCAGAAGATGACACTCGAGTCGAGATGACACTCGTAGAGCGCTAGGTCAAAGGCTTGCAGGGCACACGTACTCAGTGGCATTAAAATTTGAGTTCCGTAGTCTCTCTGGCAAGTTTAAGTGTATATAACCTTAAAGCGAATAAAGCGAAGGAAGAAGAGGAGTTATTACTCTGCCATCATCGCCGAGGTCTGTCGCATGGTGAATATTGGTTTATTTTTTCGAAAAATTTTAGAATCCTCTAATTGTTTTAGTATAGACCAATGACTATTACAGCGCTTTCACACAAGGCTAACTTGGCAGCTCACGAGCTCAACGAACATAGCTCTATTTATGTGTAGACCACTGTAGTGAAATCGTCGCGAACTCCGTGGAGAGCTCGCGAACTTGACCGCCGAATTTCGAATTTTGCTAGAGGATGTAAAACTCATTTAATTTGTGGCTGAACATTATTTGTGCCCTGTTCACACACAACAAGCTCACAGACTCCGCGGACTCTCAAAATTTCATTCATAAATTGCTGTTTGAGCAACGTTCGTCGAGCTCACGAGCTCTAAAGTTCACCCTAATGGAAAGCGCTCTAAAACAATACCGTAATATCGCCATAATTCTTGGTATTGGCATGGGAGATTCTTCAAAATATTCTTCATCGTCAACTTTTTTGTACGATTGTAAATTTTTGTTTTTGTAATATTGTCGAAAATATTGTCAAGATAATTCTGTCGTTGCTTAACTTGTTTTGGAGTAAAAGGTTGTTCATTTCCCTTCTTGTATGTGGAACAGATGCTATGAATGCAATCGTAAGCCATTGATTCATTACCTCAATAGTAGTTTGATGAACTTCAGATCAAAGTAAAGAATCATGTTGTGTATTCAAACTGTTAGTTCTAAACACACAGCTGTAGATACGAATTTAAACTACGCAATAACGTATGAAAGGCGGATGCTGAAAAGCCTCATTAAAAATAACTTACCCAAATCCCAAAACTATAATAATCCGATTATGCCGACAACCATCATAAAAATAGCAATAGATGACACGTTACAATATTGTGGTTAGTTTCTCATATACCTTTTAACCTTTGCCAGGGTAGTTTTACACGTGTTCTGTCAAGTGTGAAGTTTAATTATGGTATGCGCATACACAACACCGACGGCATATCTGGTTGATGAAATATTTCTCTGCATACAGATTGCCTCTAAGACCATAATCTTACTAAAACAATCAATAATAAAATGCTCTTGAAGCTTTGAGTAAGCTAGTCACAACAACACAAAAATCATTAAACAGACTTCTTTATTGTTGATGGACGAACTCACAAAAAACAAAGCCTGTTAAAACTCAATAGTGGCTTGTACATAAAACCTTCGCTTCAACAATCATTAAGACAACTTTGAATTTATATGAAAGGAAAAACAAAGGAAACTTCCGGAATTTCTATTAACATTCATCTTTAAGCTTCCTTCCTGCTTCTATCCTCGTTCGGGTGTCTTATTTTCAGTTCCATTCAGAAGATTAATTGTGTCCAGAGCGTTGCGAAGAGCTCGCGCCTGTCGAAAAGGCAACATTCGATCGCGATTGAAGTAACTTTTTACGTTGAACCATGTCAGCCAACGTAAATCTTGCTGCTTTAACTTTCGCTCGCTACTATGCCCTGTTCACCCAACTACACCAACTGCACGACCCCCGCACACACTGATGTTGCTTCGAATCCGCTTACATTCCTGTTGACTTTTAATAGTCAGGAAATCGTTAGAACTTTACCAGTTGCCCACACTACTTTTCCCCATTTCTAGTCGTGCTTTTCATCTTGGTAAAAATTAAAAAGTTTCCTCCTTTTCCCTTTTTTCTTTCTTGCAAGCTCCCACCACCGTTCCATAAAACTGTCGTACGTGGCACAACTTGAAAGCACAATTATTGACACCATTTGCGCACCCGTCCAACCATTCAACTCCGTTCTCTGGCCGTGTTGGTTTACTTATTAAATTTTTCTCTCTTCCCATTTGCCGGCAGCATGGCTGCAGGAACAACGGCAGATACAACTAAAAACTGAGCAAAAGAAGAATAAAAAAAAGGGGGAAACTAAAATCGCTGCCATGTGATGATCACTTGCTTGCTGTGAGTAGAATGCAAATAATCACGTTCCAAATTTTGTGTTCTACTTTGCCCAATAACTTTTCCTAACCACTCACAAGCACATGTACATACGGGTACACAAAGTACCAAACATTTTTGCTGGTTTTGGCTAGGAGCATGAGCTTTCTTGCACCAATGTCATCGGTGTCTTTACGTTATTGCAGTCTGGCACAGCCGCTGGCAGCCATGCCGCTGGGAATGGAAACTTGCACAGCGGAAATAGTTTGCTAAGAATGAAAAATGTCGATCTCTTCGCACACCAACTGTACCAACACACTTATATGAAGTAAGAGGAAGCAAAAGAGCTCTGAGTGTGAATGACACCTCCCTTAAGAGAAAATGGTAGCACTAATACTTCTTTCTTTCCAGAATATGTCATTACTTTGCCAACTTAATGGCTTCCGAGGTAGAAACTTTGCGCTAGGCATTATACAATATTTTATTTTAAATAAAATTAATTAAATAAAGAAAAAAACCTACACATGTTTACAAAAATATTAAAATAATTATTTTGCAAAATATCATAACTGCACTCCGAAAAACATTTAACCAAGCCAACTTCAGCACGCATATTATTTCTATCATGGAACTGCCGGAAGCTTACCTATAACGGGTCATGTTCGTGCTACCACCTGCGCTTGTACAGATAGCAACGAAGGTGGTATAAATTATGCAACAATAATGAGGCTGCGGCTACTGTTGCCACTACTGCCACCATTACAAACGACAACTCGCGAACTCGCTCCAATCCAGCCCTCCCAGGACGATGCTTTTGCATGCGCACTGGCAAAAGTCACCAACGTCGGAAGTACGACTGCATTATGCTAATGGTAAAGATTATTCTCGGTGAAAGTTTAATTGTCTACCGGCTTCCTCCTAGCCTTCCTCTCACTCTCCACTACAATCCAATCTTGTCTGAACTAAGCTGATCTTACGCGTACGGTGGAAAGTGATTTTTTACAACCCAACTTTTAGCCAGAACAGCGTCAACGCATTCTCGCGAGTCGATCCGTGTGCAGAGCGTCGGGTGGATTAGCACACCGGAAAGAAATGCGAACGTTAGACGCTAACCGAACGGATCAACGAGAATGTGTGCCAGAGCACCTAGCGCCACCATCCACCCACTGTGAGAATTCGTGGAACTAGCAGAGCACGAGATGGAAGGTGCGGTCTAATTACGACCTCTCACGATTTAACGATTATTGGCGAAAGACAATTTGTGCTGGTGTCATGTAACGTGTTTTCCAGCATGGGGTGCTTTTTTCCCTCCTCCCCAGGACTCGCGGGGCTGTGTGGCTAAAGTGGCGCTAGAGGGTGATAAAATACTCAGGTCCGCTCGGTTCCGCTTCACTTACACTCGGTTACACAGGTCAAAATAACGATTTTTTACGGGGATTTTTTTTTTCGTTTTCGGTGCAAAAGCAAGGAAGAGTGTTTAATTAAGATTATAGGGTGTTGTCTTACATGGCCCGCGGAGCAACGAAGGGAACGAGGCAGTAGGGGAGTAGTACTGCTCGAAAAATGGTGTCTCTTAAAAGCTAAACGACTCTTGGGTGACTTTTGACAGGTCATGTGTTGATAAATCGTGTCGCACCGGGATGGCGATGAACAGGGCGCCTCGCTAGACGCTCTACATACAGCAGGTTAATGGTGATGGCCCTTTTGTTCCCATACGCAATGCGATAGATAATGTGAATGCGCTTGGGCCGGATTTTCCCAGGGCATTTCGGATGGTAAAACTGTCACTTGAATTGTGATTCATTTCGTGAACTGTTACACTACTAATTAAATATATCTATTTCACTTTTGAAATCGATTACGAACACCATTCTTGTGATGAGACTTTTTGATGTCGTGGTTTATATCTAACGTCTACTCTTATCAACAAAAATCCAAGCCTATTTTAGACCTGTGATGCCCTAAGCGGTCCCTAATGACCATAAGTGTAGTAATAGACGGATATATTTAATAGTCGTTTAAATTCAAATATTAACTAGAGGAGTTTAATTATCAGATGAAGTACTACTTTGTTAAATTAGACCGGATATTTCAAACCTGATTTTTCATGGTTATAATTTAAAATTTTGACAACAAAATACCAAGTAAGATCTTTGGCTAAATTCATAGAAAAAAGACGTAATATTTTTTTTTTAGCAAGACCATTGTTTCATGTAGTCGAACAAGTATTTAGCGCTGTTTTTAATTTACAGAACATAAGAAAGAATCGTCAAAAATATAAAAGGGCGGTGTAATAGATACATTAATTTTAATTTATAATGAAATTACTATCTGCCATCCTTGTGATGAGGATTTTATTGGGGAATAGAGATTTTATTCTAGTCTTTATGCAATAATTAAAATTCTGCATTTCATAGTAAGTGGATATTCAATTCGAAAGTCTTTCTGTGGACTACTCAAATACTATCCCTATTCCGCAAAGCCCAATATCGAGAGCAGCACTTCAGAGCTATATTTTAAGCTTGAAGTTTTCTTTCTATTCGGTTGCATATTTGTTTATCGGTTTTATCAATATATACGCCCACCCTATCCATGCAGCATTACAAACCTAGCCAAACATTTTACTTTCCAGTGTACATTCCTGCGATAAATGATTTTGGTTTCGGGAACAATTTCGACCGATAAAACATTCCAAAATGGCAGCGATAGCTAGCTTGCCGTGAAGCGTGTGCGGCAGCAATACGCTTTGCACACAACATGCAAAAACCACACACCCGCCCCCCGAGCGTGGGAAAAAACTTTTCCACCGAAATACGGCTTCCCGGGCAGAATGTTGCAAATTCTGCTGCTCAGTCGCTCGTAAGCATTTGGGCACTCAGCTTTTCATCTTTATTTTCGTTTCCAGTTTTGTTTGTTTGTTGGACAGGGTGCTGGTGCCTCAATTGAATTACTTTCGCTTATTTATGACTGTCCTTGCTCCCCCTGACAGAGCTGTCCTTGCTCCCTTGCTAGCAAACGGACCGCGGTGCCTTCTTGAGCCCACGCTAGATAAATAACCAAGACGCATTCGGATATCCCGTCACAATCCCGTCTCCCAGGAGCACCTGCCTGTGCTCTTCCGCTTAAAAGAAGTACCCAAAGCTAAAGGGCGATGCATCCATCGGAATTCGGGCACGACTAACTTTTCCACCCACCACCCATTTTGTGCTTCTACTGTTAGCAATGTCAGCCTGCCTCATTTGCTTCGCGAGTGAAATTTAGATTCGAGCAAAAAAGCATCCATCCATCCACCCACTTTAGCGATCCCATTTAAGCATAAACATGGCGAGGAATGAAAGGGGGGGGGGGGGTTGGTAGGAGAGGAAAAAACTTGCTGTACGATTGCATACGAAATAAGTTTGTTTCGCCGAAATGGAGCTTCTTTGGCCGATGCCATACAATGCTTCTTTCCCGCGGGCTTTGCCTATGTTCTGCAACTGACTTTCGACCACGTGGTTCCACAGTGAAAGCGAAGAAGAAAACCATGACCCATGGAGGGGTGATTTTTTGGTGAATGTATTTTAATCAAAATATGTAGATTTTATTCCGTACTTGCTACACCGGCACCCGTACTACTACCCCACGAACCTTGTGCCACACTGACGGGGTAAGAATAGGGTGGTGTTATTTATTTATGTTTATGCTACATTTGCCCAACCGAAAAGGAATCGGGAAGACACCACCATGACAACTATGTAACTTACACCGACTCCAGAAGGCAAGTAACGGAATGCGTTTGCATTTCAAAGTTGTTACGGTGTGGTGGGTGGGTTGCAGTAAGCGAACAGAGGGAGAAACGCCCAACTTCAAACAAATGCGTTTTTATTTCAAACTTCTATTCGTTTAAGCAGGGCAAGATTAAGTACATATTTTAAATCATAATTTATTTCACCAGAAGTTCATAGCTCGTACCAGCAGGGAACGTTTGTAACATTCTTACTGAAGTAACCATCTAATGGACATACTGCACTCGAGAAAAGCACAAACTCCCTTAGTAATACAAATTCATAGCTTCCCGCCAGTTCGGTTGGGTGGCCATTTTTATGGAAATATATGTAAACACAACACAACAATCAAAACACAAAATATACGTGAAACCCAAAGCGAAAACAACAAAAACATTCCAATCCGATTTATGCTACAAAGTTCTGCTGACACGGTTTAACGACAGGAATAAAAGCAAACAATCGAAAAACATGTTGTTTTGGTTTCCTTTTTTTCCGGAACTTTCACTTTTTTTCGACCAAATTCAGCGTCAAATGTAACGTTCAGGGAAGAGGCGAATCCTTACTTCTGCTGGGAAGCCTTCCCAGATGCGAATCATGTCACCATCGCTACAGCACCATCGGCAGGCGTCAAATGTCTAGACATTGTGGCGCACGCTCGTCATCATCAATGAATTTCTACCGCACCGCAACAATGTGGCTGGATTTTGGAGTGGAAATGTCTTACTGTTGGCGAGAGTCTAGGCCAAGTACGGTCTCTAGTCTTTCTGGGGCCGATTTGGGTGGCGCCAGAAATAAGTAATTCATGATCACTGACCTACTTATGCTGGATGGTACACCATAATGCAGAATCGACATTGACCATGCTGGGATGTATTATTTTAATAATCGTCCATCCTCTATCGATTGCTCAGTAACTCAGAACAAACAAAAAACTCACTAAAAGTAAGTTGAGTTTTTGAGGAAGCGTATGATAATCGCCAAATTAATATTTATAAAATATACAAGCTGATTTATTCTGCTCATTTTGTTTTATTTAAACAACAAACAAAAGGCAGAAACAATACAAATTTATTTAATTAGTCAAATTGATCAACAACGCACCCAGCTAAAAGTAGTTTTCCTTCTATTAATCACGTCATTATCGAAAAGAATTTCCGTTCGCTGCAGGAAACGAAATAAAACCATGTTTCATCTATCAGCCCGGAACAAAACGTCCATCACGGGTCGTCTAAAATAAGAATCCCGTCTTTTTTCGTACATGCCGGTTGGCTGGCGACAATTAGAATCTGTATCGTGCCTTTTTTTTCTGTTTCGACACGCATCTGAAGGTTCTTCTAATTATGGCTTTTGCATTAGTTACGATAAGCGATGAAACCGGCAAGCCAAACGTGACGTTGATGCATGTTCATTAAGCACTACGAAACGTAATGATTGCTACCGGAAGTAGCCCCTGGTCTGGAGGTTGTCTGAGGCCTGCCAGAAGTGACGTTCAAGAAACGAAAAACGGAAAAGCACATTGACGCAACTACACATACATAGTTTTGGTAAGAGGAAAATGTATATGAACGGCATAATAAATTATTGGTAAAGCACGTTCTTCTCGCAAGTTCCATTTATTCGATGACAACTGTTGGGGTAAAGTGGTTTGCCTCCTTCCCTGTTTGGCTGATCACATTTGCCATCGAAAACGGTATCTACAACGATACGCATCGCGACAAGCACATCACCCACTTGAGACAGTCCGCTGCCGGAGGGTGGGATCGTTGTACAGCAACCTAATTGCTCCCAGGGCAGGGGTGTCAACGTCCTGCACGATGTCCGTGCCGGTACACAGCCCGAAATCGAAACAAAAACCCCAACTCCACGGTACACGACGTCACCGAACCGATCTTCAAAAAGATAATCAAACACTTTGACGCCTTCACTGCCGCTTGCGACCGTAGATGGTGCTGCTCGTTGAGGTGTGATAAATCACCCGAGGCGGATCTTGGTGCTTGGAGAATAGCCGGTCTGATGAGATACTCGTTTACGTCAAACAGCAACCCGTGGACTGGCCAAAAACGCCAGACGAAAGAAAACAAAATCCCCAACCCTTGCCATGCCAACAACATGTAACCTGTACAGCATACAAAACCTTCACTTGGATAGATCGTCTTTTTGGCCTTTGGACGCGACCCGGTAGGTGGTGGTAAGAAAATTAGCCCAGCCCGGGGGGAATTAGTTGACATGAGCCAGCGTCACCTGTGAGCAAGTAAAGCCCAAAACAAATGCAGCAGATGGGCTACCACTAATCATCATCATCGCTGACGAACGTACGTATACGTTGGACGACACTCGCAACAATCGGGACCAGTCAATGTGATGTTAATTTTCTGTAACAAATTGCAATTTAAACTCACCAAGCGGATGCCATCGAAGCGCTTGGGTAATTCACTACACGCAGTGGTCGGCTAAAGGAGCTCTGAGAGTGCAGACGTGGTTGATAGATATCAAGAACTTCAGGAACTTTCAAATAGACAGAGAACGGATCTTTTATCGAACAGAGTGTAAAGTTAGAGAGCACCCGCATGAGATGTTGCAACTTTCCTAGATATATCCATAGAGTTGATGATGCACGGTTGGCTAGAATTGGGAGCATTGACTGACGAACGTGCCTTTGCGCAATGTACCTCTACCAGGACGCACAAGCTGCAATGACTGACTTTCGCACAAAGCAATTATCTTTTCATTTTGAAGTCTTTAATCAAATTAACTGTGCCTTGCTTGGCATGGTCTGCTATTGGACCAATTCTTCAGTACGTACTACTTCGTTCAAACGTAATCTATCGGATGTGATGAGTTTTTCTCGTGTTCCACACAGATTGCAACAGTTTAGCCCGCCTACGGGACAACCCGGTGGTTAGGCTTTTGCTGAGATAATCTCTCCACAGATTACATTTTTTGCACGGAACACTAAGGCCATCTATGTTGCATACCACATCCACGATGATTCAAAGTCCTATCCGCAACATCCGTCCTTAGATATCAAGAACCTAAGCACACGTTACTAGGTAACGCTGGAATTTTCATCCGAACGAGATAAACAGCCGAACATACGGACCTTCATTTACCTTCATGTTGCGGGAGTTGACTTCCATTTAATTAATTTTCGTTCACATGCAAACGGGTAACACATACTTTCGACCTTTATAAAACCATGACTATAGAGATGAAACGGAAACAGTAAACGCGTGGTATTGCTTTGAATATGGCGTCCAATAATAAATCGCAAATCGACGAAACGCAACGGACCAATCCTGACACACTTTCGGAACCTCATTAGCTTCGATTTTGGAAACGAATTTTCTGAAGAGGCTTGGTACGTCCAACACGGAGAACGGAGATCGGTGAGCTGAATTTAGCTGCTGACACACGTCAAGTATGATGCGTTGCACACTTGACATTACAGTGAATATACGTCATATGGCGGCGAGTGACGATTGAGTAATTGTTTGATGTTGGTATTTGCTACATTTTGCTTTTTCTTCTATGACTCTAGGCACATTTTAGCCCACCATGGTCAGTCTTGTACATGAAGATAAGGTCCGGGTGGGATTTTAGATTAATCCTGTCATATGAGACAGACCCCAGTACCATCTTCACTATCAGGCTACTCAAACCAATAAATAAGAATAATCGTCAAGAATTGGCGATTTACCGCAACAGCAGATCAACTGTTTCGTGCAGATCCAAACAAATCTGTCAACATGTGCAACCCAGTTTCAAATAATCGATCGATATCTGCTCGATTGTTTGACAGAAACCGTCTTAAGATTTTAGCTTTCTAACTTTTTGTATCATAGATCCCAAAATTTGGAAAAAATAATAAACAAGATCTTCAGAAATCTAAACCTCAAATTCTTCAAACTATAATTCTAAGGCTCAGAAAGTTGTCTGGCATCTTTTATATCTTTTAGGTATTTATTATTTATTTGATCAATTTTGATATTATCAATATGGCTGCATAGTCGTATATATGTTTTGGATCGAAGTTTTCTTTTGAAACCACTACAAAATTATGTTTGGAATATCTGAATGAAATGATTTGGAATATCTTCAAGCGAATCAATTTTCAAGTTTTCCAAGAAAAGGGTTTTTTAAAGTTGGAATATATTGAGAACTTGTGTTTTTCACTTGGATTTGATTTTTCTCTCGAGTTTATACATCCTGCCAACAGAAGAGTACCCCTTTGACAGAAATAGTATTTATGCGCCGTGTATAATGATTTCCACAGCCAATTGTATTGGATAATATTCTGGCGCGCAAAGATCAAACGATACATCTCTATATCGTCCAACCCTTCTTCGCTACACTGCTACAAGTTTGGGTGAAACACTATCAACATTTTAGTACACATTTATTGCTCGAAACCAATCACAATCGCTGCAATTTGAAGTTCACCCAACCATGCAAATCGCGCCTTAAAAAATGCAACTCAATTTCAATAAATAAAATTAGTTCTCACTCCCCCCCGGGTGCCGGTAGCGGGTTGTATTGCGACTGGGAAACATATCGACGATTCACCCATTGGTACAGATTCACAATCTCGTATTTTGCATTTTCCCATTGATTAGCTCATCCCACTGTTACACTGCTTCCGGTTTCACTTCCTAGAGCTTTTGCAAACGATACCAATTCCGCGTGCTTTCGGGCTTACCCGCTTGGTGGTGCTGGCAAATTTTCCATTTTCCAATCATTTCCGATAAGCAAAATGCACACAAAAAAAACGCAGGCCCCGCGTGTAGCATGCCTGCGGCTACGAAATTGCTTTTGATCGGTACTGTCGGCGAGGGAGTTGAAGAATACTTGGAAATGAAAACTGGCAGCAACATCGATATGGGCGAATGGGGGTTGTTGTCGTGTAAAAAATTTAAAAGAAAATGCCTACCATCGTACCAGCCGTTTTGGCTCGTGTTTTTATTATTTCTTTGAAAAGAAACGACTAAACCTTATCATTATATTTTGTATAAAGCCGTGAGCAAATGGTATCAACATAGGGAAGCAAAAAGAATCAAATTCATAGAAAAAAGGCAACAAAACTATCTTCCTTAAATGTTCTTTTCCCCCGTTTCGGTGAATCAAAGTCTCTGGCGATAGAAAGGAAACACAGAGCATGACTGTAAAAGCAGGTCAAACCAACACGATCAGCACAATAAGCAGGCAACAAACCAATCTAACGATTCGAGCAAAACGACAAACTAGCGCTCATTTCATTCTTCGAAATGCAATCGCACTGGTCCTGAAGAGATGAAGCCCTCGCTCGGTGCATTATTTATCGGTCTTCCCTGTAGCTGCACAAACAGCACCCTGCGACCTTCTTACCCTGGTACTGTGTATCGACTGTGCTTTTCTCAAACCTGCAACACATAAATGCAATCGAGTTCACAACAAAAACAACAACGAAACCAAGCCCCTCTGCTTCCAACTCCACACACCATTCGCTTTGTGGACTATTTTCATGGAATTAAATTTACATGGCTGAATGGGTTTCTGTTCCGCCGTAGCGATACGGCAAAGCACACCACGGAAGCGAACGGAATGATGGGGTTAAAAGAAAATTGTTTTTCTTTCAAACCTCACGGTTTCGGGAACACCTTCCGCGGTGCTCAGCGTGAACAGCATAAAAACGCTATTCAACGTTCCGCCACCATGAAAAGACCGTACGGCGGGCAAAAGAAACTGGTACCGGCAAGATATCTTTAGAAATGCCCAAAAAAGATTGGGAAATCGAACATGCTCGCCTGAAAGCTCTGTTTGTGCTTTCGAAAGGCTGTGCTGTGTATTTGACGAATCCTTTTGTGCGTTACATTGCATTGCCGTGGAAGCTTCCTTTTGCCAGTGACTGTTATTTCGAGTATCTTATTATTGTCTTACAAGAGTTTTTCATGCGAACTTAGTTTACTCTCAGCTTCTTCGAGGCAAACGCTTTCTTGCAGTGAGAATAAACTCTTTTTTCTCGGGCACAAGAACCATTCCATTGAAAGAAGTAATTTCCTTCTTTGTGTTAAAGCATTTCCAGTAAAGCTTTTTACGTATAATCGATGATTGGTTTGCCGGTTGGGAAAGTAAAATCATTTCAGCAAATAAAATCCCTACTCATTTTATTACGTTTTTTTTTTCATACCTGTACCCTTTCGGTGTATCATACTATCTTATCTACAGTGGCGGACAAAACATTGAGGCCACTTTTCTTACCGATTTCAAAATTATCGATTGCCCGTCAGTAGTGGTTTTATGAAGATACTCACGGGATCACGGGCACCCACTCCCAGTGTGCCGAATATTAAAATTTCCTTAAATGTAAGGTCACCAAATTTAACACTGTTTTCATGTTTTTTTTTTGTATAATTTCTGAAGGGAACTCATTTTTAGATAAATAGTTAGGAAGATGTACCCTTTAAGATGTACCCCCCTACTTAAACCCTTTTTTAGATAAATAGTTAGGAAGATGTAGCTCTTGATTTATTATGGGACGGTTATAGCAAACAGGAGTATCAGAATCGATTGATTTGAATTTGATTAGAACAAGGATCTTATTGTTTCAAGATTACGAATCTTAACTCAACATAATAAATATAACAAATATCATACAAAAAAATATTTCATTTAAATATAGTATAACACTACGAAAAATAAAAAAGTATTTAAGATTATCCGAAAACGGCATCGCAAATCAACATTACGTAAATAATGCGTATATTCTAAAACTAAAGTTTCGAAGTAAATTCAACTTTGTACTAATTTTGAGCGATTTTAAATAAAACATAACTCAATACGAAATAAAAACAAATTAAAAACTAAAACCTAACCATGTGTTTATGTGATAAAACAAAATAATTGAAAAAATAATCAGAAATTGAAACAAAGACTAAAATCTAAAAGACAAATTAAATCAACATTGTCTTCATCCATCTTTCCAGGAATTTAAGTGAACCGCATTTCCATGTAGTTATTACTAGCACTGGATTGGAACACGATTGCAAAATTAAAAAAAAAAATAATAACACAAAATCCCAGAGGTTGGTGAAAAGTGATAATTTTTTATCTATTTATAACAGATAAGTAAAATCATTAAAACACAACGCATCATGCATCGATATGCAACGTTAACGCATCGAGACGATTGCAAAATTTGAATTGCATGAATAATGCAGCATTAGTTAGGGTTCAACTTCCATGTACTGAAAACGACATTTTACGTCCCATCTGACCGCTGAACTTCAAACGTCCACTTGACCATGCTTCTCCATTTGCAGTTTTACAACCAGTGCAAAAAGGACCACCAGCACTGCTCTGATCATGTATGTCAAGGATCATCACTGTGAGCGATCGATTTAATTAACCACACGGTCACGGGGTTGCTCGGTACACAATTTCCGTTCGCACATCCGAACGTTTGACATATTGCCCTTTTGTTATGTGCTAATAGATGCCGCTTTTGTCCCTGCACTTCACTGGAAAACGCAACCAGATGATGGGTATTCAGTGCGTTCAGTTTTGTTTTTCTTCTTGTATTTACCTCCCCGCGCACGTTTCATCTTCATTGTCGGGTCCGGAATCTGTAGTACTGCTGTCAAGTGCACCCTTTCAACGTGCGGTGCTTGGTAAAATACTGCACCTTATGGCACACCAAGTCTGCATCCATAGCTCAACGCCAGAAGTCATCAACTGACATCGAAAGAGCGTACCGAACTATAACAAGCGAACAGACAAAAAAAAAACTGCTCACACCATATAAGACTTACCCAAAAAACTTTAGCACACATCCCATAGCGACATTGATGTGACCGGGGTGGAATGCAATCAAAACTTTTTCAATTTTGCACACCACCAGCCTGCCGAACGGGGTGGTGTGTGGCAAATAAACTAGGAGGCAAAATCTTCAATCCGATTCTAATATCACAGCAGACGACTATTGGAAAAACTTTCGATGGGCTACCATTACGACGAAAGACGAGGTTTAGCCTTCGGATGGTTCAGATATCGGTTCAATAGTTTTGGGGGCCTTTGTTGAGAAGGTATGAGAGATCCATGCACGCCTAATGAAACAGCATCGACCGCAAGACGCAGCCATGAATTTCGGACCGGATCGTTTGCAAAAACGAATGCAGTGCAGTTTCTCGCACGTGCAACCTTAGGAGTGCTGACACACACACCCATACACGTTTTACGCTCGGTGAAGTGCATCTTGACACTGATGAAATATTCATCACAGCTGCCCCGAACCGAGACACCGTCACAGAACAATCCACTGCCGCCAATGGACAGTGCGGTGTGACATACTTCTTCCTCTGTGGACAATTTACACTAGGAAGTGGTTGATAAATGATGACAGAATGGTTCAACAAATGAAGAACCAATGTACCTTAGGCACTCGTTTGCAGTGAGAGCGTACGATTGCACTGGCAGCCCTTTTACAGTGAACACATCCGGGTGACGTTTCCGGGTGTGCCGGTGAGGCTTCTCGATCAATCAGCGTCCAACTTACCGTACGAGAGGCTATCAATCAACATTGCCCGAAATAACAAGCTTATTGGACCGTACAACTGAATATTCTCCACCACCCCGTACAGAGATGGAGATAAAAATCAATAACCCCGCCGACTCTTTAGCTATCAATCAAAGATGGTTTAATATTGAATGTAATACTATAGCGAAACAAAAAAAAACACTAAACAATAGATAAACAAACCAGAACCGGCTGTGCCTAGCAATGAGCGAAACAAAACAATTCTTCATGACATCTTCAAGACACGGCACAATCGATCGATAAACTCGCTCGCATTGCTTATTTTTATTCAATCGCATTCTTCCCACCACTCGGGAACACGTTTTGATTGTCCATCTGCTGCGTCATCGCGCTTCCCGGACGGTTGAATCATTCATGGCATAGCCTCTGCCCAGCAAAAGAATAAAAAAGTGAAGCTAGAATTTTAGAACGGTTCTGCTATCTAAACATTTTCATTAGACCATCATTCGACGTCAGGAGGTCGTTTCGTACAAACAACCAATGTGTTGCTTTACGTTCTCTTTTTTTAGCCCATCGCGTAAGGATAATAATCCTATCCGCAAGAGATTATGATCGTATGATCTCATGAATATTTTTTTCCATGCCTCAAAAACCACTTCCTGCTCAGCCGTTTTTTAGAAGCGACCAGGGAAAATGGTGCTGTAAGGATGAGCTATTTTTCCACGAACCTTTCCCGACGTATGTGTGTTCGTTGCTTCCCGCTATCTCACCTTCTCTCTCAACCGGTGCTGTAATTTTGCCGTAAAAGTTCCACGCAGAACGTGTGGTTGCCTTCTTGTCGAGCCAAAATGCAAAGCCGATGCTCAGTGAGCTGCTGCAACTTGCCAGTCTTTTTTACCATCAACCGGCATGGAATCTCGTTATACTGATGAGCTTGCGTGTAATGGGTTTAATACACGGGCGCAATGTCCCCACGGGACGATGGTGAGCACACACACGCGCGAAAGGCGATAAAATATTTTTTAAAACTACGTACGTACATAGTATACTCACTCACAAAATGGGGTAGTCATGTTTGACCAGTTTTAAAAACAAGCGTATTTGTGTAAATGCTCCATCGTGCATCATTAATTTGACAGTAATATTTTTTTAAATGACGAGAAAATTCAAAATACAAAAAAATATATTATTTTATCCTTTTATCTGGCATATAATCTTTCATAATAAAATGTAAATAAATTCCTAAAAATGATCAAAAAGCAACGTTTCATATAAATTACTCTGTAGCGTATTACTAAACGCTACGAAAACAACTCTGGCTTATATCATTATGTACAGCACAAAGGTGCTTAAAAACACAAACCTTCCCAAATTTCGATATCAAAAGAAAAACAGCCACCATGCACGGTTTTACGAGAGTCACAAAATGTGCCCACATTTTTAATGCATAAAAATATATATCTACCACAACTCACGGGTTAGGTACCACAGCCAAACAATACGCCGCCGGCGAAGGCGGGAAAAAGAAGCGCCCTAGATTGGTTTGAATAAAACATGCTAACCACAAACGCCATCAGCCAGGGAAAGCCTAAAACACTATACGACTGCAGGATCATGCCCATTGCAATGTGTGGCGTCGTGTAGGTTCGATCGAGAAAAGCTTAGCGTAGAGCACTTCCTTCCAGTAAAGCACTTTCCCGTCGCGTTGGGTAGATGCTTTCTTGCAGAACATCCAGTAAAACGCGGGCAGTGGTCGTAAATAATGCGAAACGTTTTACGGTCACTGCCAGCAAATGAGTGCTCGTTAGCGAAAAGTGTGGTGGTGGTGATGGTGGTCGTATCAACGAGCAAGTAAAATAATTGCACGCCCAAGAACAAAAAACACAAGTGAAGGAAGTGCTTGTGCGGATAGCGCGGGTAATGTTTAGTAGTGATGGGCAATGGGATTCGGATCGATTTCTAGGATTGGATCTCAGATCGGAGCAATCCGGATTCTTAGATCCAGATTTCGGATTTTGAATCTTCAGGATACCGATTCTGGAATTGAATTCTTCAAAATCTAGCTCTGTCATGATTAGAATCCAGGATTGGGATCCAAGAATGCAAAAATCCGAATCCGGATTAGTTATGAAAGTAATCCGAGATAGAGATCAGTGTTTATACGTAGTTTGAAGGTTTAATTATTACTTTACTAGATTATGTATTGTAAACCTAAATCAACCTTGTCTGTTTTTAGGAGTTTCAGGCGGGTTCAGATATCAATTTCAATTAGCATCCGGATCGGAGGAACCAAATCCCAGATGAGATCAAATTTTCCCAACACTAATGTCCATCATACACCCAAACATTTGTTGTGCAAACAATCACTTCTATGAAAAATCAATACTTCACACACACGCGTGCTCACCATATGTGCGCCATAAAGGTGTAAGAAAATAAAGACTACAAACCCAAACAAACCTCTACACCTGGTGTTGTTGGGATTTTTCATCTCTCCTGCCCACGTGGGAACGCATCCAGCCCTGTTTCAACAAATAATTACACAAATCAGTACACCGCTATTGAGATAATGGCAAACGAAAACAATAATCATCAAACTCGTCCTAAATGTTCAGCGGCCCGAAAAAAGGGTTTTGGAATTGGCCCGTTTTTCCTCATTACGGACGATGGGAGTGAGAAGGGTGTACCCCAGCACGATGTGAAAATGCACTACACCTCACAGATGATGGTGATCGATCCGTGCAAGGGCTACGTTTGTTAGATTTGTGACAAGGAAAACCCGTTCGACACTGGGTCTTCACTACACTCACCTGTTCAAAGCACACCAGCAACCGTATTGTGTCTTGCCTCGTCAAAAGACAATCCCGTACGCTAAAGCCTCATCCCACACACACACACACACAAACACAAAAGGTGCTATTCTTCCGGTCCAGTTATTTCACAGGAAGTCCTTCAAGCGTGTATGGTAGAATGCCACAAAACAGAGCAAGGAGTGTAAGAAAATTGGATACTCGTTAATGGGTTCTTAGTGTTTTGTTGGTGTCTTTTCGAGAGGAAGCTCAAGTGTGCCCTTGGAACTCCCATGTAACGCTTCCTTGTTTCGTTACCGACAACACACTAAGGTGAAATGGATGTGTACCAGGTATATGCTTTCCTACCCAAAAACTGGAGTTGTAAATGGCGGACAATGGGAGGATCTAAACCTTCCAAGCACCCACTGCCCTGGGGTAGGGATTAGGGATGAGTTTGTGAAGGTTAAATTGTTTTCACAAAGTTTACCATCTCATTCATACGCGATCCGCAAAAGATCTTCCCGTGCCAAAACCCAGTGCCGTAGCCAAAAACTCGGACCTGCGAGGCAATCTTAAGCACGCACAGACAGATGTGATAATCATTTCGTTTAAGGCCAGTAATCTGTTTACCGTAGATGAAAACCCAAACGCCCGCACTACGGAAAACGCACAATCGTTCGCAGTCCAGTTGAGATGGAAATCCGTTTGTTTCACGGAACGTTGCGTACGCACATGCAGAAGTACGTGGAGCTGTAGTCCCGTTGCGTCAAGATGTGTATGTTCTCATCGCGTTTGACGCTATTAAGCAAACAGTGGTTTTACTGTGTAGAGATATTCATACGAGCCCCTAGTAACTACATTGTCCACAGCTGGTGAAGATACAAGGTACAAGTTATAAGAGAGCGCTTCCCTCGTACCTGACATTCAATTAGATTACTCAGTTGTGCTGTTTGCTTTTGCTATTACTATCCCTCAATTTCTAAAAAAGTTTGTGTTATTGATAACTCACTATTCTCTCCCTCCCATCTCTCCTTCCAATCTTCTTTACGCTGTGTAATAGAAAATACATTACCTATTCAATTATAAGGTCTAGAACTCTTGAAAGTGCTAAAAATGCGTATTGCGCAGATGTGTAGGGAAATCTCGCCACTACCCTTGGGCGCATGTTTGATAATCCAATACGAAGGCATCCATAGATGTCTACGTCAAATAGAGAAAATAAATAAATTTCTCTCGCGTGATGTAACAAACTATGTGTGGCACGTAGGGCATGAGTAGCATCATTCGATAGTTTGTTTAATGTGCTGGTTTACACTTTCGACACTCAAACCCTCGGTTCACAACAACAGGTACACGGTACCCTCCAGTAAACACTCTGATAACAAGAAAAAAAAATCTCCTATCGCATCTAATGATAATATTTCAAACAAAAATTTGTTTGCGATACGATTTCACAAGAAACATTCTTACCCTTGAGGATTGCTAACTACGCCCGGAAACCATTATTTCGCAATCGACCGAAGCGAACCCAACCCGTTCCACTCGCTTAACTTGGCAGAAGGTGGTGAGTATTAGGGCGATCACTTCGTTGCATGACGCAAATGTCCAATTCGGTGCAGTACATCCTTTAATTTATCTTCAAATTTGTTTCGTTTTTTGGTTTCCCTCAAATAATAAAAACAGTTCCGCGTGAAATAGGTAACGCCCAGCAAGCTTCAGGCGGAACCACATTTATCACAGCCTGAAGTTGCTATAGTTATTTATTATGCATTAATACGCATTACCATCGGTCACCTTTATTATGCCCAACTAAAGATGGCTGTTTTTTTCTTCATTTTGTTGTTTATTTTATCAACGACTGCATCTATTAAGCCACTAAATAACTGTCACGTTAGAAGTAGGAAGTCATTGCTGAAAATATATGTCATGCGCAACTACATTTCTGTTTTTCTTTTGATAATATTTTTTTGGTAAACCGTATCATTCAGAATAAAACATTTTGAATACCTTGAAACACAATATTACAATATCTTTAAAATGACAGGAAGTTGACCACGGGTTTCAGTTGCGTCTTGACGTCAGCCAGACGAAAAAAAAACCCCCGAAAACGTCTCGCTGTTTACCAGCCACAATTTATTGCCAGCTAAAACGCAGAGCTAATGAGAAGAAATGAAACAAATAAGAAAACACTAATGAAACAAGCGCAACCGACGTCATGGGTGATTTTTCACATTGCGCTTTCCCAGGCTACGCGCAGATCCGTCGATCTGTAGGGCACCAGCAGCTTTGAGCTGCTACCAGGTGTGTGTGTTGATTTCTTGGCCCACCGCTTAATCGCTTTTAACGTGCGCATTATTAATCAAACGCACAGCACCCAGGCGACGTGTTCGTTTACATTAGTTACATTTCAAAATGGCTAGTCCTGTGCTGATGCATAAAGCTAAATCTGGCGGAAATTTAATTTCCCTTCGAATGGTCAGCGTCGTCTAATGCGTTGCTGTGAACCCTTTAAACCGCGATTGCACCGTCCGATGCGCCACGTTGCGTGAACGCACTCAAATGGAAAATGGGTGAATTATGCTAAGACGCCCGAGCGGTGAGTGATCGAATTATGTGTCCCTGGAACATTTCGGACAGTTGGCAATGGGCAGCAATTAGGCACAGAAACATTTCCGCAAGGGATTAAAAGGTTAATCGGCTGTTTTTTAATCGTGTTTATCTGATACAGATTCCAGAATATTCGAAACAAGGGCAAAGCCCTTTTTAGTACACCTTAACATTACTTTAAAGCATTTATGACAAACACGTCTGCATGTGATTCGATATATTGGTTCGTGTTATTTTCTTACGTGACCACCATACCAGCGATTGCAGCAGTTCTTAACAATGTAAATTGTTAGCACCTCTCGGAGTTTTTTTTTACGCCTGTCCCAAGTGGCTAGAGTCGTGTGGAGACGACAACAATCACACGATAATTTGTCTAACGTTTTTTCAATTGGTCAGTGTTTGAATTTTCACCAAGGTCGTACGCAACCCGTTGCACCTACGTATTAACGCGTTCCATTAGCGTATATTTCTACCGATAAAGTCTGACTGATCTATTGATTTGCTGATGATTGAATTTAACGACCTTTTTTAATCATATCGTTTCTTAATCGCCAACAATGCAGCAAGTTGATTTTATGCTTGACACGTGTCAGAGTTTTCAGCGTATATTGTAAATGTCTTACGCTTAAGGCAATTAACCGTAGAAAAACGGCATTGGCATTGGAAACTATTGTTTTGTAAACAAGATAAGTTAAGGATGAAGATATTTTATGATGTATAAGAAACAACAGGTAATTATCAAAATCAAATCAACGGGGTAAAGCGTTATAACAAGAGGCTGATATTCATTAAGGTGGAATGAGCAGCCGCAGGTGGGCCAGCCCTTGAAGGGCTTCCGAGCTCTAATTACACCACGATTTTTCTTTTTATCGATTCTTCTAACAATTGATCATGATATAAATTTGTTTGAGTGGTAAACCTCTTTCCAATCGTGTATATAAAACTGATATTAATAGGCAAAAATATGTGTGATAATGTTCTTTTGATGCGGTTAAGAAATATTTCTAAATGTGGCATCCATTAAGTGGAGAGTATTTCAGTTCATTAATTTTATTTTACAAAATTTGAAACTTAAATTTGAGTTTTGCTATTTTTGTTTATGAATAAAAATACGCTCCTCGCAAAATACGCAGCTCTAAGAGCCACAAATATTGGACAAATAGTAAAGAATATGTCATATACATTTCCGAGCATAGAAACATTGCTAGCACATTTAATAAACTATTTTAGGTAACATCTACTTTTCGTGGCGTTAAAGCACTTCCATTTTTTTCAAACATGATGAAAAAAGAAAATAAAACATATTTGAATGTGGCAAATCCTGAAAGTATTTTAATACATTAATAAATACCAAACTGTGTCACGGTGATACACTTAGAATAACATTGTAGAACATCCGGAAACGAGAACTGATTTATTTCCAATGTTATTCATCCCTGTTATGGGCCACTAAACTTAATAACATATGTTTTGAAAATAGACAAGAACCGATTTAACAATTTATAAAGTGATCAAGGTTGAAAAACACATCTTGCCTTGAAACGGAACCTAACCGGAAGCTCTGGTTATTCTATATGATTGTCGCTAACGCTCACACGCTAGAACACTAGGCAAATGTTTTCAACACACTTAATCACAGTTTTTCCGTGATTCTATCAATTTTATTAAGCCACACTAAACCTTTTGAGAAATATATGAGATCACTCACAAGATAAGAGATTGGTGTGAGATGAATAAATTAAATAAAAACGGACAAAACTAATGTTATGGCACACTAGTTTTAATTGAAACAAATTGCTTCGGCTGCATCACGGCCTATCTTCACACGTGTGCGACACCGCAATGATTGTGATGAATAATGAGCTTCACAGAAGAATCTTTTCTAGCGTATCCGTCTATCGTTGTCATATCTTTTCATTCACGCATTATCGCTCCCAAAACCAGATGCGTATCGGCTAGTGCTGGAAACCATGATTGGGCTTCCTCTAAAACCTTCAAAACCCTTGCCCGTGACGTCCAGAACAAGTCGCACTGCTGCTTGCATGATCAACGTGCGGGTTGACTTTAATTGCCTGCTTGATGATGCTTGGCCAAAACAAATGTAGTCCTCTCATCTTCATTTTCAACCCACCTTCTCACAATAATCATGCCATGTTTTATTCCTTGCCAAGAGTCTCATGTCTCAAGTGTGCGCGGCGCACGCCACGCCAAACATTCGTGCGCATACAAACACAAGCGTGGATGGACACACATTACATTTTTGACAAAGAGCATTTGTACGGTCACGTGGTTTTGCTTACATGCCAATCGGTAAGCATTGGGCTTAAACACACAAACGCTTTGGAAATATTTCCAAACCATGCCTCAAAACTATTTAAGCTTTCAGCTGTCCCGAAACTGAACAGAAAACGAAAGCAAAGTCATCCATTGACAGTGTGTGCTTAGCGAGTTCCCAGCGATGCACCGAAGTTTCACTCATTTTTCTTCCATTGTTTGAGAAGCGCGGAACGGAATCAGGTGTGCTGGGCCAGATCGAGATAAGCTTACACGGTCCGTGCGTCTTCATTGACGTCAGCCGGGTCAACAGACGATGTAATGCGTGTTTCCCGTCTTGGAGCAAACATGTTTCCCGCCACAATCGCAAGGTCACCATCGAGATGGGCGGGTGTTGGGATAGTATTACCACTGTTCGCTGTCATTACCCGAAGACATTCCTCATTCGGCTAATAAACGTAGCAAATTGGGATTGTTCAGCCGACTGATAATAAGCTACCTTTGAACGATCGATCGCTTCCTATTGCCAGTCGCTATGATACGTATACGCTTGTCCGGTGTGTGTGCATTTACTAATGCTATGAACGTAACCGAAAATAAGAAAAAAATAACAAAAGATCTCAATTCGTCGACAGAACACAGATGTGTACACCGGCTCGAGGTAAGCGAGGTTTTGCTACTGTGGCGGCATCGCTTGCGAGTTCATTGAAACAAGAGCTCTCTAGATGAAAATTACTTTAATCAATTTTTATCGTGACTTGCAAAACGTTTCAATCCACGCATGCCAAACACCACAGCAACAACAACATGATGTGGTTTCTTGCCGGTCATTCTAGTTACTGGCCGCTGGCCACTCAAACATCGACACTATCGAGTTCGTTTCATTTGCCGAATTGTTTTGCAAACTGTACCACATTTGGCGATTCAATTAATGATTGACATTATTGCATACGTTTACTAAGTCATGTAACTATGCATATAAATCTTGCTTTGCTACAAACACTACAAAAAATACTACGATTTCGGCCTTTGTTCAGTCTCTTTCACTGCGCACTTGAGTTTGATAAGCAAAAATAGACAGTTTTTAATTAAACCTTTTTGAAAATCATTGCTTTTTATTAGCAGTAAGGAAATGAATACTGAATGCATCGTAACAATTCGGGGAACCCTAAGTCCTTCAGCTGTCTGTAGGCAAGACAGACAAACATGCTATTTGAACATCACCGATTTAATCGGTTTTATCTACATGTTTTTTTTTTCTTTTCGTTTCCTTATACAATCGTTCTTGTTTCCCTATAAAGGAAGGCTGTGCGCGTTAGGTTCTTTCCAAATAATAAAAGAAGCCAAAAAATAATCGATTAGCTTGATCATGCTCATTTGACAACGGGGTGGGATTTTTTTGTTCTCCTGTTTTCAACTTCACACCGTACCACTCTTTGTACGATCATGTTAAAGCTTTTGGCACAAAAAAAAACCGACCAACAATGTGAACGGAACCAGAACTCCCAGCAGTGTATTAATCGATAATAAAGCAACAGATCATTATAGGGCCATTAAATCTATACTTCCGATGGTCGTTCATTAATCGAATCGCACCCGGTGATCGATGGTAGTAAATACATTTTCCAATTGCCAAGAGAGGCAATTTTGGAAACGATAAATAAATTTAGCCAGCAGCACACTTTTGCCAAACACAATTGCATATTCGTATCTGAAGAGTTGCTAGAGAAAGGCAAAGTTATTACTCCGAAAAAAACAGACCCTCATTACATCATTGTTTGGCGCTGGGAGCCTTTTCACCTTGGCTGAAGAAGAATCGCGCAAAAAAAAGAAACACACCGACAAACCGCACCTTACAAATCACTTACCACGGGAAGTGGACGTTAGGGTAGGAAATGTCTAACGCACTGTCAATGACGTTTATGGCTTCAATACGATCGACCTCGATCCTCTCATCCTTGTGTGCGATAATTGTGTACGGTGCTTTCTTTAGCACACATCTGCTTCACTGTAGCGGCTATGTGTACAACAAACGCGAGGAAACGTTACAGCTTCCCTTCATGCAGCATTCACAAACAGCATTGGTGGCACAAGATCAAGAAGGAAGTGGGAAGAATGAACTAGTAAGGCAAAAAACACGGACAACAATAGCTCCGTATACTCGCACGCTGACTCCTGCACCTATGACCAATCGACGAACACGAACAAACAAACGCCCCGTTGAACGTTCCGACAGCACTAATAGCCATCACCCGAAAATAAGACGAAAGACTTCAACGGCCGAATCGGCGACGAACGCGATACGAGCACGGCCACGGTGAAAACTCATTTTGCGTACCGTTCTGAGACCGTACGGTGCAGTCGTCTTTGATCATTCCCCGTGTGCACATCTTCAATCTATTACCTCTTGCACGTGAGTTTTCCTCCGTTGCCATCAATTTGCATGGATTTTGTGAAAATTATCGCAAAGTAAACGTCGCGATCGTGTTTCGTCTTTTTGTTTTGTTTTTTTTTTCTTCTTTAATATATATAGACAATGCAGCCGGTTTTTTCGCGTGTAAACTTGTTAGTGGTAAACATGCAAATGATCCGCTCGGGGCAAACCCGCTCTTGGAAACAGTGTGCAAACAGTGTGTTATTACCATGCTAATGTGAAGTACAATATTTGAAATCAGAAAGAACGGTGTTACTGCCATATTGTCCGGCCAACAGGTACACGAACAATTAACTCACCTTGCCCGGCCCGGTGTACGTTCGAAAGTTAAACAAACGTGAAATTGAACAAACACACTACCGTGTGTGCAGTACCGGATCAGCATCTCGCATCTAAATCCCCATAACTGTGTGCAGCGTCAATAGACCGACGCGCAACAAGTAAACCTTGCGACCGGTGCATTTCAAATTGCTCAACTGACCGCAAATAAGCTGTAGGATGAGATTTCCCGCGCGTCTAACCTTCAACTAAGTGTCCTCAGATAGAGCACATGGGCCAGATCGAACCATCGACACCGCGTCGGATGATACATTTTCCATCCATTGGATACGCTTTGCAGAGCGGTGCGCCCCTGAAACTTGTGTCCAGTGGACGGGGTAATGCGAATTTTAACGCTTGCAATCTATTACTCAGTGAATATTGTATTTGTATTTGTGCATTTTTCTAACATGGATGTGAAATAAGCACAAAGTACAAAGTAACAGTGATTTTTCTTTAAATCTTGAAAATTAAATCTCTCACAACGATAATTTCCTTTAAAGCACATTTTGCCACCAATTATTCTCCAGATTTGGATGAAAGTTTTTGCAAAGTACAATTACCACTTTCTACGCCATTATCAGATCTACATCAAATATCCTAGCGCACAAACACACCCCGAAACATTTCTACCATTTGCGTCACACTTTCCTCAAGTTGTGTGTTACGTGCTCACGTTATGCTGATCTTTAGTTTTTTGTTATCGTTTTTCAACGTCTCGCAAAACTAGCGGCAGCGGCTCAGCATTTAGCTCATCGTTTGCGTTCGTAAAGTGTTTGACTATGGCCAATATGGCGAACCATATCCGGCAGTGAAAATGACGATCGCCATCGATTGTAATGCGCCGTGGCAGTAGAGATATGAAGAACCTAGCGCTATTGCGCATGTGAAGACCCTGTCAAACTGCCAAAGAAAAAATAATTTGTGAGAAAAAAAATACATTCGCAGAGAGATTGTAAAGTGAGTGAAGTGTAGCTTTGTGTGTGAATTTTATTGTTAAGTAATTCATAAAAAAGAATAAGTGATACGTACGCATATGAAAATACTGCCCAGTAGTGACAAAACAGAAATATTAAACCAGTGCATTAAAGTGTGTTACGTGGGATCTCGTTCTAGCGGCATCCATTTTGTGTTTCTGTTCATCTGCTCTTAAGAAAACTAAGCCTTCCATAAAAGCCACAAAATGGCTGTACGTGCGGTTTTACTTGCATTATGCAGTGTGTCGCTGTTAGCTAGTCAGGCCGCAGCCCGAAATACATTCGCTGAAGCATTTCAAAGTAAGTTCCTCGCGAATTATGACGTACGGAGGTGTTTTGATTAAGATGTGGAAAGGTTAATAGTTCGTCAAGTGAAATGGAAAACAAATCTAACAGCTAAGTTGTTTTTTTTTCCTTGTTCTGTGACGTTTTAGTGGAGGAGTACCTTAAGTTTCCACCCGTGTTCGTGTACGACGACTTTGAGGATTGCCGTCGGTGGTATCGGAACGAGTACGTTTATTGCATCGTAAAAGCACCTCTAGCGCCGGACGAATCTTCCGCATTGTGGAGGAATATTAGCGTGAGTAAAACCTATCAACTGGAATATTGAGAGGATACATCCCGTAAGGTTTACTGATGTGAAAAATGGGAAATTCGGGATGTGTCAGTATTTTTCCAGCGATTATCACCACTACGACCATTCGGTGCTGGAGCGTGGCGTGTGCATACCCAAGTGTCACGACGCTATCATACAGAATGCAACCGAAAGTGGCACGGATCGACTGTCGCGTGAGGAAATGATTCATCGCTGCATAAGTGCAGAGATTACGCCTCACTATAATCTGATCGTATCGTCAGAACTACGCATCGAGCACTGTTACTCTCGCGAGACTGAGAATATCCCATACGGTAGGCATTGCTTTTAATCATTTAAAAACAGATACACCTTTTACAAAGCCTGTATCTTAGAGCCGCTACTGTTCTCTGCTTCACCATACCACTCCTAATCTCATCCTCAGATTGGCTGGATGTGATATTTTTCATACTTGCCGCGGTAATTATCGCACTCGTGGTAGCCTCCACCGTGTACGATCTACACCAGCAGGCCAAACAAAAGTTTCCCGACGATTACTTTACGAGGAGCTCTAAGCAGGCCCATCAACGCCTACTCACAGCATTCTCATTTCCTCGCAACATTCGCCGATTGCAAGAACCAATGCATACACAAACCCGCATCGATCTCGCCTGTCTGGAAGCGTTCCGGTTCGCGCAGACGTTCCGGGTCATCTTCCTGCACGTGACCATTGCACACTTGAAGATCCCACAGCGTAATCCCGAGTATCTCGAACAGCTCCAGCACACTGCCTCGCTGCAAACGTTCATCGCCGAGTTTCAAAACTACGTACAAACGTTCTTCACCATCGGCGGTATGCTGATGGCGGTGAACTTCCTCGATCATGTGCGCAAAAATCCAACCTTCCGGTGGTCGTACTTTGGCGAGCGTCTGCTCAATCGCCTTTGTCGATTGGTACCAACGTACGCGTTCATGATTCTGCTCGAGGCCTCCGTTATGCGGCACCTGATCGATGGACCTTTCGGGCAGCAGTTTATTGGAGAGTCGGCCGAAAACTGCCAACGGCGATGGTGGATGAATTTGCTTTTCGTAAACAACTACATCGGCTGGGATAATCCGGTAGGTGTCGACGAAGCGAATAGGATTTGTTGGAGATAATCAAAGACTAAATGATTTTCTATATCCTCAGTGCTTCATACCATCCTGGTACCTCGCGACAGATCTGCAGCTGTTTGTCTTTGGTCTGATGATTATGATGATTTTCTGGCGGTGGCCATCTACCAGACGCTACATCTTCAGTGCAATCTTCATCTACAGTGTAATCGTTCCTGCCGTAGGCTATCTGCTAACAAACGCCACACCTGTCATGACGGTGGACATGAAGGACACGGAACAGTACATTCGTGGTCAACAATTCCAGAGTGTGCTCTATTTCCCGTTCCATCAGAACACCGGTATTTACTTCTTTGGCATGCTGGCAGGTATTGTATATCATCACTACCGGGATCAACGGAAGGAACTGTTCAACGTTGCTGCATTCCGCCAGCTTGCACAGTTTAGTGGACTATTGTACGTATTTTGCATGGCCACCGTGTCCTGGGTGGTTACGAATCTTTCCTGGCTTCCGGCAATTTGTCTCGCTGCATACGCGAGTGCCTTTAAGCTTAGTTGGGGCCTGTTCAATACGGTTCTGCTGCTAGCGTTGGCACTGCTTCATCGAAACAACTGGATTAAGATGGCACTGAGCCATCCGATCTTTCGCGTCCTGGGCAAACTAGGTTACAGTGTCTATCTTATCCATTTCACCGTGATCGTACAGGTGTACGGTAGGGAGAAGGCACCGATCTTCAGCAACGAACTGATCGTTACCGGCTACACAGTCGAGATACTCTTCTTCAGCTATATCCTAGGTGCGTTCCTGTGCGTTCTGGTAGAGCTACCGACCGGAGCAGCACTCAAAGAGCTGATAGAACCAAAGGCCCAAAAGCCTACCATCAATCAGGTGCATACCGCTTCTGAGCCGATCGGTGCACAGGTAGGGTCACCCACCATCACAAGCACAACGGTATCAGATGCAACAATCATGACGAGCTCGAATGAGAGCCGATAATACCCCGGTCGGGATAGCTGTGATAACCCAGGACATTTACTGGTGAAGTTGAAGAATCGGTCTGCTGGGAGTATGTCTATGCAACAACAAGAAGCATTTCTTTACGCCATATATTTTCTTGCAGGATTTTTTTAAAAACTTACTGGAGATATCGCACTCCTAATAGTTAATCTTGTTGGCCCCAAAGGCTACTTGCCATAAGGCCATTTTAGACATTTTAGAACATCATTTTAGACACACTACTAAACGATTTTAATTGAATGTTTGTTGTCATTACACACACACTGCACTACATTCCGTTTATTCCATTTCCTAGAATTACATCAATTTCCAAGAAATTTGAAAAAAGCAACCAATACTCACTGCAGTAAGATTCTTTAACCTTGCCCAATTCCATACACTCAAGACTGACCGACATCCATTACCGGATGCATTCCGGTATGGGACGCCCCACGTAAACCAAGCCCTCTGTACAAAGCGAACAAACCTTACAGATAAGCCACGACGCTTCGGGTCGTTAAACGCAAGTATTCGTTAGTTTTAGTTCTGGTTTTAGTTTGTGCGTAAATTATCGGCATGTTATCGAGCACAATTATAATCGGTGCAAGGTATCTTTTAGGCTTTTTTTTGTTTTACTTCTTTGTCAATGGTTGTACCTTGCTCAACCGGTCTGGGTGAGCATTTGTACTTCCGCCTTAGATAACACCGGAAAACGCAATTTTGTGGAATAAATAAAACCTCCAAAATACATCATGCGCTTACTTTTACAAGAATAGATGACATTTGTTACGAACTCAGCGTTCGCTTTTATTCTATTACTCTCACCATAAAACATTTTACTGAAATATTTAACGTAACACTTCTTTTCTTGAAATCTATTGACCATGGACAGCATATGATCGTAAAAATTCCAAACATCGGCATGATCTTAACCGCTAAGGTTAAACATTTGGAGCCATTTTTCCGCAAGCATTCCGTTCGTGGAAAATCTCAACACGAACCAATCAGCAAACGTTAGTGTTAACAGTAGGTGTATTGATTAAATTGTCATTGCTAACTGCAAATCTGCCAAGCACGTGCTGAGCCCAAAACGGCATCCATCGTACAGTGTGTGCAGACCTTCGTGGACACGCTCCAGAAGCAACTCACCTTCTCCGAAAACGTAATTGGCGTGCGGACAAACACGTGTATACCTTTATACAACATTTTCCATCGTTTAACCGTACGGTTGACTACTCTCGTAATGTCTTCCAATGCACATGACAAACAGCATTTGACCTGCTTGCTGATCAAGGACATATTGGCCCTGAACTTCGCATATCTTCACATGATTCGCGTGCAGCATTGCAGATCTAAGGCGTCCATGTAAGATGTTTGTAAGTTTGCCGACATCCTGCCAAAGTGTTATACCAGAAGTCGTGCAAAAGTGGTCAGTATTTATGTTCAAACATTAACACAAAAATGTACTTAGCTTCCTGTCTAATACAACCAAACATTTAGACCAAACGACCTGTATGGTAATACTGGCCATAAAATGACTTTCTAGACTTATAAATACAACGCTGTTGGACTGTGAATCCCCACTACGGAAGAACGGTACAGATTGGAAAGTAAAGATTGTTGAAAACAGTTAACTTAACGTGTATTATTTGTTTAAATAATGTTCTTTCTTTTGAATGCTTTAAAGGTATTTAGATTAAAAATATCAAATTTTGTGATTATTTTTTATTGATTAATATTTCTACCAACTATCAATCCGTGCCTAATCAAATTGCACATTAATCAACTACCATGAAAGGTGTTGTAAGGTCTCACATCTAATGTCTTCATTATGAACTCCTCAACTGGCAGGCGTGACCAAACCCAAAAAAAACCAACAGCGCAAAATAACGCTGCACCCTCGGTTACTTTTGGCACCCCTCGTCTACCGTTACAAATAAAACCGCAACATTAAGCCAGGGAACTATTAAAATGTATCCCGTCCCGTCGACTGTCGTTTATTCAAGAGCACACGGTGCACGAAACCGTGCCGGAATGAGATTAGCACACTGTGTGCACTGTGTGGTTGTCCTGAGTGCAAACCATTACGTACCATAATCTGGCGGTTCCATTGAACGACACGTTAGTTCATGCAATTTACAATAGAAAGTGCTCGACGCCGAAATGCCAGCCATAGCTAATGTGAAAATAATCACCTACTCCATTCTGGTCCTTTCCTCCCTGTCCTGTACCTCTTCACCCAAATCCAGCATCTGGGGTTTTGGGTTTTTGCTCGATTCTCCACCCCGCCGAAGGTTAGAATCATTCCTTGGTATTGCCTTTTAGATCAACCAAATGGATCTGTCAGTTGACTGAATGGACGGATCTGAGGGTATTTTTTGCTGTTGTTGTTGCTCTTGCTGCTTAAATTATAAACCACAAATGCCACAACAATCGGAGCCAAGCTGAGCGTATGATCAATGCGAGATAACGCGTCAAAGTGTGGAACAAAATTGAGAGGGAATCTTAAAGCTGATTGAGTTATAATGTATCATTAGCATGGGCGCGATCGTGCCTGCTAGCAACAGAACGAGGGGAAGTGACGTCAAACATGCTGTGAAGCTACGGACGAATGCATTGAAACAAAGGATATATTAATGTTTTATAATTCGTAGCACACATATTGAAAAACCCATCTAGTGACGTCAGTATTTTCCTTCACAATTTTGTTTTAATTTGCCTTAACAAATTTATTTAATTAATTGAATAAAATATTGATGATTAGATACATCGATTATAAAATTCTTCTAACGATTTTATAATGCGCATTGCATTAACGTAGTTAGCTCAAACTCAAGCCCGGTGTGAATAACCTCCAGCGATCTAAGGTAAGAAAATATATTTCTGTTTTCCGATGAGATCATCATATGATATAATATTATTTGGCACATATTATTTAGCACATGCTATCGCTAAATCCCGGTTGATCATTTCCTTCTCGCACGTGTGTCGGATACATGCAAATCACTCGCACACCATATTTGGTTAATTTGCGCGCTAACATAATGCACGACACATTTTGCCACCGGGCCATACTGATTGACACTGCCCGGGTGACACTCGAATAGAGAGATGACAGTTAAGACAGATAGCACCATGAGCCTCCGTATCTCTCGCTCTCTTGCTATGTGCGGCGAAAGCAACCGAAGCGGAAAAAGATGAATATTTGACATTCACCCACATTATCGCAACCTTCAACTTGGGCTGCCTGAGTTAGCAACGTTTTTATATATGCGCAAAAAAAAAAAAAAACATCTTACACTCTAACACGTCTCGGGCTGCAGCACAGGACTGAAGCTGATAGGAAAGCTATTAATCATTCCATCATCTCCCATAAATCTTCACCCGTACAACGGATTTGTAATGTCTTCTTTCTCATCTACAGCACTTTTTTCACACATTTTGTCCAAAAAGATACTTATAAAAGCTGCACAACCCAAACTACCCAGTAGTTCTAGCCGACGATTACTGGCTGCTTTTACATGGGGCACGAACGAATGCAAACCCTGAGGAATAAATCCAAACCCTACCGGTGGGAAGGAAATTGAAAACTTTCTTCGCATAAATCGATTATCATGTCGTTAATGTTTTGCAAGTTTGTGCAAAAACACAAAAAAACGGGTTGGGTCATTCCTCCAACAACGGCTGACAAAGCAACTCCAAAATTCTCCCTGGACAGTGGGTGGTATATCTTTAATCTTCGTTTCCTTAAATCGATCAAAAAAATCTAATAAAATGTGCAAATTAAATTGAAACGGAATTTAGCACTTTATTTTGCTTTCACTACGAACCGACGGTCATTAACTTCTCGTTGACGGGTGGTGAGCAAACATGGCGAGGAAAGAAAAAATTAAGAAACGTTGCCACCATAAAACGAAGGTGTCAAAATCTCTGCGATCGCCATTCGCGATCGGTTTGCAATTCTTTTCTTCCATAAAATGTTGAACATCGGTAATATGTTTTTTTTTTCAATTTTCCGCTACACATTTCAAATAAATTGCATTTATTAATAACATTTCCGATATGATCCACTTTTGGTTCGCTGGTAGCTGATTTATTGCGCTCATTAACAACATCTTAATTTACGGTGTGCTATTAAAACCCATCAAAACCATTAAAATCTATACTGTGTCTAAAAAAAACGAAACGGAACGGTGGTAGATTAAATTACCAGAAAAAAAAACCTCCGCAAAAAAAAACACATTTCGCTAAACTTTGTCACGCTAACGCATAGTAGCAGTCAAAACAAAAACAAAATAAGAAAAACCAGCTTCACCATCATGGCTGCGAGCAATATTTCACACGGTTTATGAGACTATTTGTGAGCTTTTATGTTTTCCGTTCAGTTTACACGTGCAAATCCGCCCCAGCGTAAACGCACCAAAGCGCAAAGATGCCGCGATTCAAAAGCGGCGAATGACGTGAACAAAACGAACGCAACGAAAAGATCCACTTTTCCGCAGTATACACACACACACACGCAGTCGAGGTTGTGTTGGGTTGTGTTAAAGCCCATACGTCTACCGGTAGTACACAAACCACACACCACAGGCAAGGGCGTGCGATTGATGACTTCAATGTCAAATAATTATTTTTATAGTGATGCTGATTCTTCACCGCACGATCGAACGAGTGCCCCCGGAGGCAATGTCCATTATTAGATGCACGTGCGTAACAGTAGGATACTCTTCTCAACAACAAAAAAAAACATGCGACTATCCGTAGGTTGTCACGCAAAGCATCATCATCGGCCGAACAAAATGGTTGTTCATATTTGTCCGAAAAAAAGCTCATACTCAACAACAATTGATTAAATAAAACACGAACGCAACGCTGCCTGTACCTAAAATAATTACCACCCGCGTATTGATTGTCTACTTCATTAAAGTATCATGCGATCGAATGTACGGTGATCGGCGCAAATTATACATACACGCCTCCTGCTGGTGACACATCCAATACACTGAAATGTCGATCGGGCGAATATAACAAATCGTACCAGCGCAGGATTTGTGGCGTCTACTCAAATACCCAGTTGCTTCGGGGCGCTTGAACTCCGATTGACACGTTTGATTGGTTGGCAAGGCTATCCATTAGGACACGATCGTGAAGATCGCCTCGGGCGTTCGGGTGCGCCTGGATGTAAGCACACGATACAACATTAAAGCCAGCTTAACACAACGGTGTTTAGCAATCGGCATGGATTCGTTACGTTCTCGTTATAGACTCAATTTTGGTTATCATGCTCGCCACACGTCCATCATTTCGCATTTACTTCCTTAAGGGTACAACACCTTTAAAATGGTGGCAAACTACACGCTATCCCAACTTTCCAGACCAAAACAAAAAACGACCTTGTGTAAAAACCAAAATCATTTATGCTCCATGTACAATGTGATTGGTAGCGGCTTGATGACTTAGTAACGTGTTGCTATCCCCACTTCTTCC
>KI422839.1:4687-30952 GCA_000473375.1 Anopheles culicifacies
AAAGGTTTGAAAAATCATACTGAAGGACACGATCGTAAAGAGTGCCGGATCATTTAGAAAATTTAATTTCCACTGAAAACCCACACATTTTGATCACCTTTTTTCAAATGATATTTTATTACAGTGCCAATCCCGTTCAAGTTTTCGCTTTCCGCCCTTATATTACGAAGGAATTCAAATTACACGGTTTTGTGTTCATTTCCTGTATTGCAACTGCGAACGGTTTCTATTGTTTTCGATACACATTCTTCTACTTGAAGTAAAACAGTAAACCGAAGTTTAATTTTTGCTATTTCGTGTCACGCATCGTTCCATAAGAACCGTTACGTTCGAATTGGAGGGTGGTTGGGGGAAGAGGTTTGGAAAGAAATGAAGTTTGAAATAATTTGCATTTGTCTATATTAACCCCATCGTCGCTGGTCTTGCATTGTTCCAGTGAGTTTGTAACCTCCATCCAATTTCCAGCCCCATTCGCTTGCACAACATTGTAATCCTCTTCTGAATACGAATTAATCGACAATCTGCCTCTTGCATTCCTCGGCTCTC
Organism: Anopheles culicifacies; assembly: GCA_000473375.1. Classification (NCBI taxonomy): domain Eukaryota; kingdom Metazoa; phylum Arthropoda; class Insecta; order Diptera; family Culicidae; genus Anopheles; species Anopheles culicifacies. The sequence goes on from KI422839.1 coordinate 5,234, forward strand.
GTTCGACACACCTTACCCTAACGCCGTCGATCGCTGTGCGCCCTATTCATGGTCCATCGAGCAACTTCTATCGTTTGCTTACATACAAGAGTAGAAGCGTTTTAAAAGAATCTGTAAATTTTCTAAATAAAAACATACGATACCCCACGCTAATTCCCTAAAATCAAAATATGTTCGTACAGATGCAACAGTATCGCTAGACGAGAGATGAACTAAACGGGTAAGCAGCTCCAACAAATTAAAAAGCTTCAATCAACATGCTTCTACACACGTGTTTGATGCATTTAAACGTGTCGCTTATAGGTGAACAGTAAAAACAAGCCCTTCCGTCTGTAGTTTAGGGTACACTAAGATCGTAAAAAAGTATGGGAGATGTAAGAGATATGGAAAGTTGACGGATGCCGATGGAAATGTCCATGAACAGGTTGGCCCGAACGATCAGGCGGTGCTTTGCTTCTTCCTTCCCCTTGGCTTCGACTTCGGTTCGCATGCCGCACTCACTGATGGCCGTGGGAACCAATGTTGAGGTGATGCACCATCCGCTGCCCCCACCAGCGTTCCAGATCGAACGGTGTGAATCCGGGCAATCGCGGCTCAGGTACGCTCTTGTAGAATACTGGCGCTTTCTGGCTCTTGTCGGTAGTTATCTACAAAAGCAACAAAACGGTAACATTAGCTACAACCGTGCACTACACTATGGCATCGAACGGTATTCCACTCGATGGTTCCACTTTCGAAGGCATTTTTGTACAGCGAAAGTGAAAGTATCTGAGAGTGCGGTGGGGAGCAACACGCTCCAACAACCTGCGGTGGCCTTATTTGTGGAGCGTCACGTAAAATGCCACTTACACTATTCCATGCTTCATTTATGTATCGAATGAGCTCGTCATGTTGCGAATGTTGAATCTGTGCTGTCTGTTGTTGGTGCAGCGGCTGTGGATGGTTCTGCTGCATCGGATGCATCTGGTGCATCATCGACGATGATGCGACCGAAGACGGTGGTGCTTGTGGCGGTCCATTGCCACCGCCATTGTTCATCATTCCACCGGCTGTTGCCGATACCAGATTCTGCTGTGTTTGGTAGGATGAGTGATTCTGTTGGTGCATGTCCCTGCTGGACATTCCGCCCGGTCTTCGCATCACACCCGGAGACATGGACATCGGTCCTTGCCGTCTGTAATGGGGAAGGGAACGGAATCATTTAGCAAAAGGACCTTCACACGCCTCCCGAAGACGTTCGATGGCTTCTGTTAATTATCAATCGTAAACAAATCGACAAAACGAACGTTGGAAAGAAAAATACACAAAAAGTCCGTACAAACGTACACAACATTACGGGCACAAGGTCATATACACAGCAACAGCAATCCACACATACACACACACACAGTTATATATACAAAAACACACTTGCTCGATCAAACAATCCGGAGCGCCATATCGTGGCGTATATGAACCCACCAAAGGAAACATAAACCTCCCGCTATAGCGTTCATTGTTTCGCTTGTGCCAACGTATGCGGAAGTGCATTCCAGGAGTTTTCTTGAACGAACCGATTTCTACGACCATACCTATCCACATCCTGCTCGACTCATCGCGCGCACTCTTTCGCACTAACGGCAACACAGCCCACTTGGCGTACAACACTTACCCCGGATTTCGATCCATTGCTTTGTCGATTTATGCGAAACGGGATGACACCGCTGGAACACGTTGGCGTTGCTGCTGAACTGTACGGATACAACACCGTTTAAATAACTGATACCCCAAACACGAAGGTGCGTTGTTTCCCAAAACCAAACCACCGCCTTCCCCGTACGGCGATGATGACGACGATGATGGTGGTGATGATGAATGGGAATCACTATTGGGTACGGGCGACCACAATTGTTTGTGTCGTGTGTTGCCTCAGCCTTTGGAATACGACACGGAATGGAAGCAATTAGCGACGCACACCTTCGTGCAGGTTGCCTTCAAGCGGGAATCGCTGTGTCTGCCTTATGTTCCTGCCCGTTGTATTTTTGTATTGCCTTTGGTTTTTGAGGGTAAAACAGAAAACGAAAATAAAATTTCACCTCTTTTCTATTTTATTTCTTTGTTTTGACAGCGCGTGAGTCAAGCAGGTCCGCTTTCGAGCAAAACAGATTCGATCACTTTCGAGCAAACACTACCACAGTATATATTTCGAGCTGCTCATGATGTCGATCGTTTTGTTGGGAAATCTCGATTGAAATTTGGTAATCGTTGGTAAATGGTGATGTAAACTCGGTTTTAGAATGCAAAACTCAAAGAATTTAGGTAAAACTGGTCAAAATAACAGAATGGAACAATTTTCCGGTAAATCTGCATGTAGGGTGGAACGGTTGGATTTTTATTAAGCTGCGATCATATCTACATTCCTTGGATTGCTACCAAGTACCCGGCTCATTGTACAGCTTTTGCTTGTATAAAGAAAATCATTTTTAATCTTTTTTATCATCATCTTTGGTCGCATTTTGCTAGTCTTGATCGAGCAGATTTGATTTTGTTACTTGGGCCACCTTTTCATGTCAATCCGCGTACCGGCAGATCTGTCACAACAATGCACCCGCCTGCAGCTTCTACTAAACCGATTTCATAACAACGTTTTGTGCGGCGTGAAAAGCAGAGAATTCAGTTGTTTACAATTACGGATTAACCACAGTTTTGCATCGAAATGCGTTTAACAATGCTGCTCCAAAAAGTCGGCGATGTGTCGAAGCAATTCTCCAACTTTCCTGATTCGTACGTGAAACGTGCGATGGAACAGGTAGGGCAACACGTTTCCCACCAGGCAACTCCATCGATTAATGAATGATTTATTTCCTGCCCTGTAGGTGTATTGGAAAACGCCTCGCGGGAAACCTCAATATCTGCCCCGTACTGTCGAGCGGCGAAAGTTCCGCTTCACCACAAACAGACCGTGGACGGGACAGTTCCGGCAGCAGAATATGCCCGGCACTATACGCAAGAAGGTGTTCGTTGAGCCCATTGCCAACTGGAGCTTCTTCCGGGGCGATCGTGTCGAGGTGCTAGTCGGGAAGGATAAAGGCAAGCAGGGTATCGTCAGCCAGGTGATACAGGAACGCAACTGGGTGATCGTGAGCGGACTCAACTGCCATCTGCGTAAGGTGGCCGACGAGAAGGAGTATCCGGGCATCATGATCAAATCGGAAAGCCCGCTGCTCGTCACCAACCAGGTGCAGCTGGTCGATCCGTCCGATCTGCAGGCGACCGCCATCGAGTGGCGCTACACAGAGGATGGCGAGAAGGTGCGTGTTTCAACGCGCAGCGGTCGCATTATACCGATCCCGAAGACGAACGAGGAAACGAACGATTACAAATCGAAGAGCACATACATCGAGCGGGAAAAGGACACACCGGCCGACGTCGTGAAGGAAATCTCATTCCAACCGGCCCTATGCACCTTCGAGATGGACATTATGCAGCAGCAGGGCATTGAGGAGGACCGTGTGCCGCACAAAACGTACTGGTACTAGCGTGGTGAAACAGTTAAAGCATATAATGTATAAATTTATTCGTAGAAAGTACACTACACGAGTGGTAATCGAAAGATGCGTACTGTTTTTGCTTTAGTGCGAATATTTATCATCGTTTACTTGTGACGCGATTGCGGTTATTGGATGATCTGTATTGTTTCTGCTGTCTGTTGCCGCGTTTACCGTTTCCCAGTTTATTGGCCCATATCATGAACAGTACTAAAGCCACTGGATATAGAATCAAATCGAACGAATTGTACTCGAACCAATTCAATCGTACCGATTTCGACTTCAGATGTGCTGCCCCCTTGTGTCGTGCGGTGTACTCAATCCAGAAGATGGCTTCATCCATCGGTTTCACCAGTCGATCGGTGAAAAGGTTCGATATTTCTTTCGCACGCTTGTAATAATTATCGTTCTCGACGAGATGTTGCACGCTAGCACCGAAGCTCTCCTCCGTGATGGCTTCGAAGCTCAGTTTCTGGGCGAACCCTTGCCTTATCGCACGGTCCGCATTGCGATGCTGGTCACCAAAGAACGGTATGAAGAGTACCGGCACACCGTGATGCATCGCCTCGAACGTGCCGAACTGACCGCCGTGCGAAATGAACAGGACCGTGTTGGGATGGGCTAGGATATCGTTTTGCGGTGCCCATCGGGTGATCATCACATTGGGTGGAATCTCTTTGCTAAGAAGACTATCGTCTTCAAACTTCCAAACGACACGCTGCTGCAGCGTACCAAACACGCGCAGTATTGCCGTACGCTTCTCGACCGGCATCACTGCACTCTGCATGTACGCACCGAGCGAGAAATAGATTACACCGTGCCGTGCTTCATCCATGAAGGTGCGCAAATCATCGGGCAGTGGTTTGGGCGCACGGATGTGTGCACCGCCGATGTCTACCAGACCGCGAATGCTTGGGCGTGGGATGCTCAGGATAGGATGGCTGTTCACCAGTATAACCGAAATAGACCGTTCCAGGTCGGCTACGCTTGGCAGACGATTGGGTTCGTTAGTCAGATCACCAAATGCTTCCCGTGCTAGTTGATCTTGCGACGGCAAATAAACGTACTCGCGATAAAGGGAATCAACCAGCGAGAGGTACACGTTGTACGCACGCTGGAAAAAGTTCATATCATCCTCGTAGGAGAGGATCATGTGCGGCACGAAAGACCACGGTGTCTGCACACCCATGATCCGATCGAAAAAGTCCGAATAGCCGTACGTGCTGATCGTCACGATCGGTGCGTTGTATTTGTGCGCGAACATGAGCCAACTTTCCTGGAAGAACTGTTCGGCAACGATCAAATCGAACTCGAGATCGGTACGCCGGATAAACTGGCGCACATTAGCCGACTCCAAACCATGCCGACTGGTGTTGATACCCATTTCCCAGTACATGAACAGCTTGTCGAAATTCGATGTCTGGCTGGACGCGAATAATCCCTCCACGGGAACTATAATGAGAAAATAATACGTTCAGGTGACCTCATTAAATCTTGCACTTTACCATAACCAACAGACTTACATGTCTCGCGAATCGGATACGGTGGATCGATAAGGATTTCATCGTAGTTTTGAAGTTTCTCACCAAATGGAAAGCTTGTTATGCATGTTACCTGATGCTGCCGTTCGGAAAGCTCACGTATGAAGTGTTTCAACATTAACCAATGGCTCGGTCCAGGAAAGGGCACGAGAAACAGTATCTTGTATCCTTCGGCACTCGATAGCACACCACTCAGCAGGAACAAGCAACCGGTAAAAGCTATTCGCAACCACATGTTTGGGACCGTCTGGTTCTAACTTGAAAGGGAACACCAACGAGACTAGCAACCGGCTGGGTTTTGGAGTGTGTCGCTATACGCTCTCTATCTTATCACTAGCGTTTAAACAGGAGGGTCAACATTCAAATGACTTTGAATACAGATTTCAGTCTTCCGTCTCATCTGCGAATGATGGGCAATGGTGGTTAGTGTGAAGAGTACCAAGCACCTGTTTGCCGGTTCGTGGTTTTCGACATGATAGAGGGACCGTCTGGTCAGCAGTAAAGCACACCGCGCGGGTGTTGAAGTGGTAGATCTATTCGGTTATCTTGGCACGATGCTAGCTTCCGTAAACAAAAGCTAGAAGTTGGAGTCATATTTCGCAATTCTCAACAAGAATAAAATCGGGGCTGGAGTTGGCCATTGTTCGAGAATAAAGCCATGAAAAGGACGAATGACTCATGGTCTAAGTCAACTGTGTCTCAAAAGAGACTTAGAATAGAATTCCAGTAACAACGTTGTATCTCCTTATCGGCCTGTATTTAAATCAAAAAGAAATGTTTAAGCCAAAATGGTTACAAAGCAAGTAAATACTTCTAGAACAACCCAATAATGAGTCATTCTGACCGTGCAAAGTGCGGTGATAAGGAAGGAAGAAATAGATGTTGGCTGCCAACCGGTCATTCTACAGCCAGAGGAAACTTCTCCACTCAAAACGCTTGGACTTGGAGACATAGACTCTATCCAAAGCAGACGAAACCCTCTTAGCCGCGTTGGAGAGGAAAATTATCAGAAAGATTTTTGGATCCGGAAATGTTGAAGAACAAGATGCCGCCGACGAGCTCTATGAGTTGTCCTCACTATCGTGCCTCACTGACCTCACTGATTGACAGACAAAGGCGCTCGATTGTGAGCGGTACACTAGAATAGAATGTTCAACTAGGAGTAGAAGATGAACGTGACAACCAACCTAAATAAAAAAAAACAACTCGGACAATAATTGTTAGAAGCAGGTGCAACCGTTGCCACTGATTATATTGCACGAGCGATACAGACAATAGACTGCTTATTATCCTGGACTATGACATGCTTTATGCCACACTCTTAATCCAGCTTATATACGATGAAATACGTGTATGCACGTACAGTTCGGCCTGAGATCGTCCGTAGCTTATTGTGCCGACCAAGTACTGCGTCGAGGAATTGTCCACCGTATTATGCTTGTACCAGACAAGTGGATCTCCCGTCAACGAACGTGGATTATTCGCATCGACATCTGCGCACAACTCAGACGTACGTAGCTTACGACTGCCCTGCATTGCTAGATACTCCTGACAATCGCTATTATACTTCGCAAAGCTGTCTACAAACATCGATACATCTTCAACTGCAAAATAAAACGATAAAAAGAAACGAATTGATAAAACATTCCAGAAAACACACACAAAAAGATATTTACCTATAACCTTCCTATGAAGCAAAAAGGGTGTATGGGTTTCGTTCTGCCACAAACAGATTGGATACTTGCGGGCCGTTGGGACGATATCCCTTTCCAACCGCACAAGTCCAATGTCGTGTAGCAGTGCCGTAGAATTGTAGTTTGGATGGATGATTACTTCTCGAATGCGCGCCATCACCGGGTTGTACCAGGTAACATTAGGATTACCCTCAGCAACATTAGCTACCGTTGGAGGAGTCCCCACACCCAACAGACAGTAAGCAGACGAAACCACCAAGTTACGGGTAATTAAGGTACCGGGACAATTCCACTCCGTTTGCTGACCTTTTTGCCATCCTATGTAAACCTGTAAGAAAAGAAGAAACTCCATTTTGATTTCCATTACTCATTGCAACGTTATTCATCCTTTTACCATGTGATAATAGTGGTCAATTCTGTCCATTTGCCATCTTTGAAATTCTTCGTGAAACATTCGGTAGCGACTCTCGCAATCATCCAGCTCTCTTGCGGCTGCACTGAAGCGCGTTGCGTTTCTGATGTGCTCGTACGGACAGCACACCAGTGAGCCGCTGCTACAAATTCGCACATTCCGGTTCGTCTGGGCATCGTACGCAACCTTTGGACAACGTTGCACATTCATACACAGTCCTTCACTTCCGTCCGGAGCCGTACACTGATCATACTCGCTCAGATCCGAATTGATAAAGTGTACCGAATCGCCTGTCTCCTTGTAGTTGGGCAACAGAATCGACTTCATCCATTCGTGATGTTCACCTAACCGAGTCGCTACGGCAGAGCGTCCAAAGCCACAATCCTTCCCGAACAGATTCAGTCCGTAGATGTGCTCAAAGTGGCGTCCCATGCGCCAAATGTTACGCCTTAACGGTGCTCCTATTAGCATCTGACACGACTCCGGCACCAGGAAGGGTTTGTTGCCGAAGCATAGATGTTCCTGGGTGAGTCCATTCGCTACACCGGTAAGATATTCCTCCGGAATGCTACAGTTCGTCTGCTGATGAATGTCTGCCCTCGGCGATACCTGCACGATCTGGGGTTCTGCGAATGAGAGCAAAGTGAATAAATGTTCAAAGTACACAAGCAAAGCTGCGGTGTAGTACTTACTAAACCCTTTCACCATTTCACTGTTATAACTAAATTCGTTCAAATCCAACCGACCCTGCCCAGTAACGTAAAACTGAGGATCGGGAAGATCGAATGCACTCCATATGCAGGCAGGTATGAAGTTAGTTGAGAATTGCAACCTGTTCTTCAGCTTCAGGATGGCCACATCGTTGTAGTAAGAGTTTGGCCTATATCGAGGATGGCGGTGAGCTTTGACTACATCATTCCGGGTATTGTTGGCGTGAATGGTTACATGCGACGCAGTTTTCCTACAATACGAGGAAGATTTAGTTTAGAAAGCTACAAGTGTTTACTTCACAATTCCTACAAACCTTTGGAATAAAGCACATTGGGCAAGCGTTACAACTGTATCCTCGTCGATAATTACACCGTAACAGTCTCCGGGGCCTTTCGTTCCAGCTGACCAATGTATTTTAACTGTCTGTGTCGATGAGATGATATTCATGTGTGCCTTGCTGGAATCTAGTGACTCGAAACTTTCTGATTTTTTGTATACTACATCATCCTCGTACTCTCTCAAATGTATGTATCGAAGAGCACACGCATACGGCTTAAAGCTCCATTCTGAAATTATTTTCAATGAATGCGTTTTTTTTTCGACATGATGCATAACCTTCACCATACCCTGTATTTTCTCTCCCCGTTTGGCCAGCTCGGAACTTATCCAGGGGATGTAAGGTGACACCTTCATGTACACTCCCGGCAACGATTGTCCACAGATACTACCGAAGGACGTTACCGCTACAATGAACGGTGTCATCTTGGCATTGGAGAGCAGCTTCATCTGCAGTGGTCCACCAGAATCTCCCTACAAATTGTGGCAGTTAAGTAGCTGGAATCTTTTTCGGCCCACGCTATATCACATACCGGACAGGTGTCCATTTTAACATCACCCGCACAGAGATGGTAGTTCTGCAAACCCTGCTTTAATCCACGATCTCCCTTTCGATAGTGTTGATCGCATTGCGCCTGCGGGACAGTGCCCAGCGATACCTTCAGCAATATTGGAGTGTTCGCTTGACCTGCGGGGTTACACAGTGCGAGATTACTATTTATAGTCACACAAGCATTGATAAGGAACTCTCGTGCACGTACCGAACCCGGTGGAACCCCAACCGGTTGCTTCCATCGTAGGAAAGGGAATCTCCTCATCGTTCCACAGACATCCCGGAGCCACCGTGTCGTGTAACCTGAAAGTGATTCAACCCATTTAGCATGCTCATCGACGCTGCCCAAAAACGATGGTTTAATGCGCCGTAACACATACTTACACAACGTTCTTCTCCAATCGCAGCAGTGCCAGATCGTGATACCGCGAGCTAAACCGGTGCTCCGGATGACGTATAATTTCGACAATGTTAAGCTGCTGCGCGTACTGGTTGTCGGAGTCGTCGTACAAATTAATATCACCAAGGCGAACCACATTGGGCGCGACACCACTATAAACAACAGGGAAGGTCAACCGTACGTATGGTTAGGTGAGGTTTTGTGCCAGAATAACATTGGGATGTTGTAACTTACTTGTCGTCTGCTGCGCAATGAGCCGCCGTTAATACGTAATTCTCCCAGATCAGTGATCCACCACAGCTCCAATCCATCTTTCCATCCTCTCTTGTCCATCCGATGGCGGCCATATGAGCGAACTCTCGCAAATACGCTGGCCTTCCAAAGGCAGGCAATGGTTCCGGTCCATGTCCTAGCTTGTAGTATCGCAGATGACAATCTGCAAAAACATGCATCGTGATAACGAAACCACTCCTCGTCTGAGCATATCTCCAACAACTCACCATCAATAGATTCCCGTTCGTTGGGCAGAAACGTTCTCGTGATGTCCTCGTTTAAATTGGACGATATTGCCAGCAGAGATCCGTAAACTTTAAATGAAAAACAAATTAGTTAGTTGTTAATTGCTTCCCATCTTGGAATCACTTACCAGTTCCAAAAATCTGAACTATCACTGCTATCTTCCACAGCAGTATTCCTGACGATGGGACCATCGTTGCTGCTGCTGTTACCATCCTTCTGCGTTGTCGGCAACAGATTGATTCAAGCGAACAATCACAATGAGCGTTGGAGCGTGTGGAACAAAAGCGAAACCGGTTGGATTGGTTTACGCGAATGCTACCGGCTGCCGGCAATCGTTAACTACATAGGTCAACATTGATGGGTGAATCACGGCTGAAGTAGATCCATTGACCGCAATTCGTAAACAGTGCGTGGAGCAGGTGTGTGCTTTACATTTCAAATCAAATTTTGATATGACGCCGTTGGGTAGCGCGGAACTCCCGATTGCTTGGATCACTGCTACGGAGAGCGGTTTGTTTTTATTGCTTTTTTATGAGCAATTAATCTGTGGCTTGTTTTGCCATTTCATTAACGTTTTTAAGTCTACATGAACCACGAGTAAATATTCCAATTTGTAATATGAATTAATCGTTATGTCAAATTTGGCAAATTTTTTAGTTTATTTTTTTCAGGTTGTGCGGAATCGGGTAACATCAAATGTCATCAAAGTAGTATGGATGATTTGGCAATAGAGCACAGAGTGTAACAACAGGAAATTACGGCACCAAATAGTTCGACAAAAAGATCTCACAAAATGCCACCTAGAAAGAAATCTATTCAATTATCGACACAAGAACTCATAGAAGTGTACCAATGGGTGAAAAAATTCAACCTGTCGAGAGAAATCAAAAGCATCAACCGAGATCTCGCGGATGGAGGTAAGATTCATGGTGGATATGTAGGTTTCCAGGATGGTGTATAGGACGGAGCGGTTCGGTGGCTGAGAAGTGCCTGAACGGGCAGGACCGAGGTTCAAATCCCATTCGGGCCGTTCCTTCGTACGCAGCACTGAGTATCATGTTGCGGGTTACCTTCAAGTCACGAAAGCCAGAAATGGCAGGCCTAGACTTCTCGACTTTTTAGTGTCACAGGAGAACAAGTATAGGACGGAAATAACGCTGTATTGTCATCTTAGTACTTGTAGCGGAAATATTAAAGCATCTTTACCCGAAGTTGGTCGATCTGCACAACTACACCAGATGTAACTCTACCCGGAACAAGCTGGACAATTGGCAAACGCTTAACCGGAAGGTGTTCCACCGATTGAACATTTATCTCAGCGAGGAAATGATGGCCGACCTGGCTAGTGGAACTAATGGCATGTTGGAGGTTCTACTGTACGAGGTGATGGCGAAGTATTGCTTAGAAACAAAGTCACGCCACGAACCGAATGAATCGAAAGAATATATTGAATGTTCCGACCGTTTTGCGTAGGTTATGATGTTCCAAACAACGAACACGTGCCACTGCAATTCCAGTGTGTATACAGTAGAATTAACATTTATTTCGAGATAAAAAAATAAGCATCTTTAGTTAAACTTCGGTTTTCTCATCCCGAGCATTGCGTCACGAGTCTTTGGTTTCGTTTTCGGCTTTGGTGGCGTTAGGAAGAGACCGAGCACCTTGTAAAATATGGCCGCCAACAGTAGGAAGCCCAGCGTAACGAGCCCGACCACATCCAGCATCAGGTACTGCGCCCAAGATAGTTCGATGGCTTTGGTTTTCAGGTGTTTTGCACCCTTGTGCCGTATCACGTACTCGATCCAGTGCATCGCTTCCTGCATCGGCGGTACGACATTGTCCCGGAATAGGTCCGATGCTCGCTTAGCCTGCTTCATGAACGTTGGGTTCGTGAGCAGTTCGTTGATGCGCGACCCGAGCGTTATGACGTTAACTTCCGGAAAGTTCAACGTCAAGGCGTAACCGGCCTGTTCCGCCCTCAGCGCATTGCGATGCTGATCACCGTAGAACGGTATGTAGAGCATCGGGACACCACGGTAGATGCCCTCCTGGCTACCGAACATACCGCCGTGCGTAATGAACAGCACCACCTTCGGGTGGGCAAGAATGTCACTCTGCGGTAGCCACTTGCGTACCATCACATTTTTCGGCAACCGCGCAATATCTTCGTTTTCGTACTTCCACAACACGCGCTGCTTCAGGTTGCGGAACACCTCCAGAAACGCCTTCATCTTATCTTTCGGCATGTCCACACTCTTCATGTACGAACCGAGGCTGAAGAAAATGACACCCTCCTTGGCACCGTCCAGAAATTTCTGGATATCCTCGGGTAGTTCCTTAGCGGGCTTTATGTGCGCCCCGGCCACATTGATCAGACCGGGAATGGTGGGCCGTGGTGCAGACGTCGACAGGTGACTGTTTACCAGGATGACGGAGATGGATTTCTCCAGATCTCGAATCGAGGGCATCAGCTCAGGACCTAGTAGAGGTGTAGGAGGATCAATCGTACCATACATGTCAGATCATGTTTAACAGAAGCAAAGCGTCAGTGAATTACCTTCAATCTTTGCAAAATGTATCTGGGCCAGTTTGTTCTGTTGCGGGATGTAATAGATCTGACGTATCACCAGATCAGCAAGTGAGATCCAGAAGTTGTAACAGCGCTGAGAAAATGTCATATCATCGGATAGCAATAAAACAGGATGAGGTACAAATGACCACGGCGTGACGAGCCCCATAGCTTGATCGATATGGTTAGCATGGCCCAGTGTACCTTGAAGGAAAGACAAATGGAATGGGTTAATATGGTTCAATCATCGGATCACTCCACTCCATCCTGAAGCGCTTACAGAGTGTCACAATCGGTGCCCGATACTTGTGGGCAAACATTAGGAATGCCTCCTGATAGAACTGCTCCGAAATGATCACATCAAAATCGGTATCATCGTGCTCGATAAACTGCTGAACGTTTTCGTTCTCCAACGCATATTGGGTCGTCGAAAGCCCCACCCGCCAGTAAAGAAACAGGTTGTTCAGATCACTGTTGTACTTCGATTCGTATATGTCCGACACGGGAACTGGTATTGGTAGAGTCAGACAAATGGTTAACATCCTCGAAGATCCTTCCGTGGGAGATTGCTACTTACAGTAGTACGGTATGTCATACGGTGGATCGATCAGTACTTCGGTGTAGTTGCGATGTGGTTCCTTAAGGGCGAAGTTAGTGATCGCCGTTACTTCGTGCCCCCGGGATAGCAGCTCCTTCACGAAATGTTCTATCCATAACCAGTGGGATGGAGCCGGAAAGGGCACCAGAAACAGTATCTTGCCACATTCGGCAAGCGGACCGAGGGCGGTAAATGCAAATACGCAACCGATGATGTAGGACAGTGCTCGGAAATGCTGCGGGAGTAGACGAGAGTCATACACTGGGCACAGTGAATACATAAATCAGCCTGTACGTAACGACGGCGACTGTTACAATCGGAGAGAGATATTGCATCAGTAGGAGCAAGACTACTAGCGGAAGAAGTTGAATTTATATGCCAACAATTCTTGAACATTTCACGGAACTCGTCGTGTCAGATTTGATGGACAATCGTCTAGAAGTACACAGCTCTCAGCGCTAGCACTAGTCCGGATCGTTGAGGTCTTCTTACGATCATCGTGCCAAAATGCACAAATCTTGACAGTGTGCCAGCATCATAACTTAACATACACCTTCACCGCACCACCCATCGATAGTTCCAATAGGCAATTACTTCTCCTCAAGGGGGAAAGAGAAACGGAAAAACAGCGGTACGGAACTCTGGCATCCGTTCGATCACGGTGTACGGTTGCGTGTAATCAAGCCGACACAAGATGGTTCGGGTCAGTTTTCGGTTGTTTACTTCGTGAAATGAATTGTGGCAACCCACACTCGTGCGTCCGTGCGGAGCATTTCGCCATCCACATGCAGCATCCACTGGAATAGACAGTGGACGAAAGGGAAACATTCGATGGCCTACATTCGACCTCACACCGTCATAAAACTATTTTTAATCGACCACAACGTCAACGCAAGAACGGGGCAAGTGATAGTACTGGCGGCTATTTCTTCAAACCGATCGACTACCATACCGTACTTGCGATGAGAGGCCACTTTAATAGAGGCTGCCCCAATAATGCGGATGGTGCAACCATTTCAACCGAAATGGAATTGGACCACAACAAATAATAGCGTACCGGCTATCATAATCAAAACAACGAAAGAAAAAAAGCTGAAAAGCGATAATATAGGGTGGGAATCGTCCACCTAAAAATATTCTTAATGTTTACCAGAGAGCGAGCCCACACACACCCTCCGACAAACGTGGCGGCGCCGCATGAACTTGGCACTTGGAACGCCTGTCGGGCGTCCTATTTATAGTGGGAATTCAAAAATGCTTCACCAAAAACCGCACAGCACAATCAGCGTTTCGCTACTGCTGTGTGCAGCTGAGACATTACCGAGGGCCACAAGCGTCTCAACTCTTTCACCGATTCGATCTATACATCGTGCATTGATAAATTACAGCCTTATCACCATCACGGTTCTCGAGTTCCGATATTGTGTCTCCCTGTGTGTGTGTACGTTATTTGATTGGACCCTCGGGTACTGCCTAGCTCCCGGTAAACGTAAATTCGTAGGTCAATTTAATGTCAACCTTTGGAGGTGCGCGGTTACTTATTAGCGTCGCATCAATTCGCGTCACCACCGTGGAAATTGCTTACCATTTTCGATTTGCGAACTAATAGCACACCCCACCTGCTCCCGGTCCCGGCACCAATACCTGGCACTGCAACAACAGACACGCACACACGTTTTGGACGTAAAACAACGGATCGTAAAACCTCACTTCACGTGGCGTCCACCGTTGATCGTATGCACTTGGTCGGAAGGTTAACGCTTGAGGATTCACCGTGTCGTACGTGGAAAGGAGGAGATTTTTTGGGAAGAGATATTTTGATTTTTTGGGGCACTCGTTCATCCGTTATGCAATGTGTGGCCCCGTTGCATTCACAGTCTCATCACACACCTTGATTAATGCCTTGAATCTCGGTGAGATAATGGTTAATAATCAGCAGCGGGGTTTGTAAACGATCTGACCACAGCACGAAACCACCAATTTGACCCGAAACCTAATGGACCGTGTGTCCGTTCGTCGATTTCTCGGGGTAGTGAATAAATAGATTCAAACAGCAGCAGCAGCAGCAGCAAGGGGACGCTTGTTTCCACGTGTCACGCTGACGGACACGGTACGATACCGCGTCTTGTTCACTGTTCCGAAATGCTTTCGATCCTTCTCGGCTGTCTGCCGCACCGTTACTGGTGAGCCCGGATCGACCGCCAGATGAATGCAGCAGCAGCTGCTGCGCGAAGTGTTCTAGCGTTAAATCGCGTATCTTGCTGGTGACCGCGCACATCGAGAGAACACACCAGGGAGAAAGAGAGCGATCAAGAGAGAGAAAGAGAACGAGAGAAAACAATGAAAGAGAGCGAGAACAACGCAGCTGGCATCGATCTCGACCAACAACGTCCCCAAGATATTGAGCATGGTATTAAGCGTTACGGCTGCTTGCTGATAAATTATACACGGTGAGCCTGTCACGGAGTTTGTTCGTTTATCGTATAGCATAGTTATGAATGTATTTTTACACACTACCAAACATTATTCGTAAACGAGAAAATGCCAGCGGTAAACAAACAACCACTATCGGGGGAATGCTTATCTGGGTAATGCGCTTAAGCCGATCCAAAATTCGGTCACTTGACTTTGACTTTGGTTGCACGGTGTGGCTTTATAAGCTCCGCACCACTTTTCAATAGTGTCTTCACCAACCAGACCACACCCGCAATAACCAGCAAGGTCAACGACAAGATGTCTAGTAGGAGATACCGATACCAAGGCATATGTACAGCGGCCGACTTCAAATGAGCAGCTCCTCGGTGTCTTACAACATACTCGATCCAAAATGCTGCCTCCTCAAGAGGATCCGTTGGATTATCGCGGAAAATAGCCGACAAGCGGTTGACGCTATGCTGGAACTCTGTCCCCTCCACAATGCGTTCAATCTTCGACCGGAAATCGTCCACCGTAACGTTAATAATCTGAAGAGTTAGCCCGATGCCAGCACGTTGGAATTTCAGTGCATTACTGTGCTGATCACCATAGAACGGTACGAACAAGATCGGACGAGCCCAGTAGATGGATTCTTGCGTACCGAAAATACCTCCGTGTGACACAAACAGCTTAATGTTGGGATGGGCTAGGACGTCATTCTGCGGAAGCCATCGTTGCAACAGCACGTTCGGCGGTAAATTCGGAATAGTGTCTGCTTCCCATTTCCACAGGAAGCTGTACTGTGGCAGTGTACGAAACAGCGCCAGAAAGACGTCAAGTGTTTCTGGTGGCATTCCGGAACTTCTCAGGAAGGTACCGAAGTTGATGTAGATGACGCCATTACGAGATGAATCGAGGAAATCCTGACGTGAGAACAAACGAGATCATCACTAATGGTTCGAAAGATTTTTCTAAAATCTACCCATGTCATACCTTCACAACGGGAGGAAGCGCTTTCGGTTTACGGATGTGTACTCCGGCAATGTCGATCAGTCCGTTGATGCGTGGTCTGGGTCGAGAGGAGATGATGTGGTTGTTCATCAGCACCACACTAACGTTCCTCTCGAGATCCTCTAGCGAGGGTAGCACCTCAGTAGCTCCAAAATACCTCAACGCCAGCTTTGTCTGTTCCGGTAGGTAGTGAAACTTCCGATTAAATGCATCCCACACCGATAGGAACACATTGTACGCTCTTTCTACGATGGACATTTGATCGTCGCACTGCAGCATAAAGTGTGGAACGAACGACCAGGGAGTTATCAATCCAAACGCACGATCTATATAGTCTGCACTACCGAGAGTATCTGTAACCAAGCCGAAAGGGTGCGATAAGGTTAATGAGCAACCACTTCCAGCGGACCCATAACATACTCACTGATAGTGACGATCGGGACCTGGTACTTGTGGGCAAACATTAGGAAGCTTTCCTGCACAAACTGCTCGGCAATTAGAAGATCAAACGCGAGTCCTTCGGTCTTGAGGAATCGCTTCACATTTGCACTTTCAAATGCGTACTCTGCCGTCTCCAGTCCCAGCTTCCACAGGATAGACATCTTGAAGAACGGATCACCGAACGATTGCGACTTGTAGAACACCTCCATCGGTAACCCGTTCGCTTCGAAATCGTACACCGGATCAATCAGAATTTCGTGGTATCGTTCGGTATGATTCGGATGGTTACCGTCCGTTCGTAACCGATAGCTGGTGATGGCTGTCAGTTCGTGACCTCGCCTCAGCAGCTCGTGTATGATGTGCTCGAACATAAGCCAATGGCTCATGCCGGGAAAAGCTGTAACGAGTAGAATTTTCGCTGCATCCCGTGTCGGCAAACAAGCAAACACACCGAAAACGGCCACCAGCAACAATCCGCACCATTTCTAGAAACAAACAAAAGAACACACGGGGATGAGCGCAAGTTGAAGTGCTTGAATTGCACGTCTATTCTTACCATTCTAGCAGAGCACTTTGCAAACCAGCGGTACGACTGTCAAGACGATCGAAGGGCTTCTGGTTGTACATAGATCGTCTACGATCATCCACTGCTCGCGTTTGTCATCTTCTTCGTATGGCATTCGCGGTGCATGATTGGAAGTGTTTCTGTGTTGGTACTCGTCCATCGAGGTGAACCTGCTACAAGCGAAACATACAAGAAGCATTGTGAAGAGAAAACAGATGATAAATGGGGTTCAACGCAACATGAAGGAATTTCCCGACGGGTGATGGTAGTGATGGTGGTAAAGAACTCCACAGTACTGTGTACCCTGCGATCTATAGGAGTTAATGAACGAAACGAGAGATAAAGCAAACTATCGATTAGGTGTATGTGTTGGTTATGTTGTGATCAGTACCTCGCAGCATCCAAAACAGCAGCAAGTAAAAGCCGGCGGCGTTTGCCTATTTACACAACCTGACGGATATGACGGGTGTAGCGTGTTGGGCGAAATTCAACCTGACAGGTACAGGTGTTTGAAACAAGTAGCTGAAGTTACCATAGCAACCCGAACAGTATGCGCAGCCTGACGAGATGTTTAAATGTGGTGAAAACCGTTTAATTACTTGTTGATAATACAACATCATTTTAGGAACGTCAGCGTTCTCGACCCTTATCTACCCACCAACCAATTTAAACCCACGATAAGTCAATTGGTACGGTTCTTGAAGTTTGAAAAATGCTCCCTCGCTTTTCCGGCGTGCAGCGCAAATTTTCCTCACTCTTCTCTCGGTTGGTGCGAATGCGCCTGGGCCGTGAGTACGGTCCGTGTCTCTCGTGAGCGTAGATCACGGTGCTCCCGATGCTCTGCGTAGAATCGAGGGTCTTCAGAATTCGGGGTCCTCCCAGGTTTGTGACGTTCCTCATTCGTAACGGATCTTTCAAACGAAACGGATGCCATCTGGCAGCGTTCACTTCAGTTCCTTTCGCGCAAGTTTGGTACCGAACCGAACAGCCTAAAACCTCGGCAACTTCTTCCAATTTCCAACATTCGTCCAGTGCGTTCAGTGGTAAAGAAAAAATGTGTTGTAGTTCGTTTTTTTTTCTGAAAAAATCTGACTTTTTTGCACGTACACAGACACACACATGTGAAACCGGCTTCCGGAGTGGATAAATGTGGCGCGATAATGTGTGCGGATGATCGTAACACATCGGGGGTGTGTAACGACGAATTTTATGAATTGAGCAACACGCGCGGAAAAAGGAACACCGAAACGGAGCAACTTCCCCCCTCCATTTCTGCCTCTCTGTGGTGTCGACAGTAAGGAAAATATAAACAGACATTTTCGGCAACAAGCGAACAACAGTGCCGTGTCGGCGTTGCAGACAGCGTCGGAAAACTCCGCAGTGAAAAGTGTGTGGAGGCAGGATTAACGCAAACGCACGACGCGCACACCGCGTAGTAGATCACGCCGTCGTGACTGTGCGTGTGTTGGAGTGATGCTTAAAAATTAAGTGGAAAACAGCGGTGAAGAAAATGGTGTGTGCTTACGGAATTTATTTTTGTCACCGCTGCACAAAAAACCCCCTCGACCCCTTGGAGGGGATGGCAAGGGAGGGATTTTCCGCCGCCTACCCGTGTGTAGGTGTGCGAGAGGACGATGACGAGGCCGGTGTGCGGTGTGATCAGTTGTGTTTCGGGCGGCCATACAAACGGTCGATTTATTGGAGCGATTGTCAGACGAAGCGCTTTTCCTACGTATTCTTGAGGGTGTGAACGTGGTGAATGAATAGTTAAAGTTATAGAAGAATTGCTTGAGGTGAAAATTTAAATCAAAAAGTGTTGTATTAAGGTTTAAAAAGTATTTAAACGTATTTTTTGTGAAGATGAAATAGCACACACACGCGATATTTCGTTGTGAAGTGTTTTGCAATCCGTAAAAGCAAGAAAGAAGCACGAAAGGAAGACGGTTCCTTAACGATCTTGCGTCTTGTTGCAGTGAAGCGTGCGGCCCGTGAGTCACCGCCGGTCGTGATGATTCACGGTGGTGACAATCACGACCGTTGGCGACAAGCATGGCGGCACATTGCCGTACACGTACATCGCCGCGTGTTTCGTTCGTGAAAAGTGTGTGCTTTTACAGTGAAAATTAGCTTCTTTTTTGAGGAGTTTGTAATATTTTATACCGTCAGCTTCGCTATATCATAAGTCAACCGGGACCAAACCGGGATGTTAGACTGGTGCGAGGAAAATTGGTGAATTTCGGTACCGGCTGGCGTACACGCAACGCCTTCCAGTGTAGTAAGGCGAACGAACGTGCCGTACCGGGGCGATCCAAGCAAGAACCCAAAAGAACGGTGGAAGCGGTATATTTATAGCCGGCAGTATATGACGAAGGGCCAACCATGACAAACTGCTACCGACGCCACCCGCCACCATCAGTCATCGGGGGAGTGTTTTTTTTTCGTTGTTGCTGTTCTGCAGTTGACTCCGCGCTTTTGATGAGCTCCATGTCCGGGCATGTGCTGCTCCAGAAGGAAGATCATTATCGCAATTTCTTCTTCCATCGCAAATTTTAGATCGTACTCCAAGGAAGTGACAGATGCGGGACCAAGAATTTGCAGGCCGGATGCACACCCAGTCAGTCCTAGCTCAGCATTAGAGCGAGTTATGAGAATTCGTATTGCGTGTCTTTTCGCGTCATTCTAAGGAACTAAGATCGGCCCAAATGTGTGGACGCGTTATGATATGGGTCCGTTAAATCTGTAATCCAGAGCTGCAGAGTTGCGACTCCACACGCACGCAGGAAACGTCACGTCTTGTCAGTCGTCAGCCGAGACCGTTTAGGGAAGGGAATTGAAGACAAAATTTTGGAGTTACTGACAGAGAAATGCAAAACGAACGCATGTACATGCACCATGCTTTAAGCGTACCACACCAAGACAGTTGTCGGAAGCGTCAGAAATGAAATACGGATGAGTTTGTTGCCAAACCCTAAATACGCTCACTTCTTCACGCATACCACCATTTGGGAAAGATGGTTTCCTGGGGTATTTTATATGTTTTCTCCCCTTCCCATCAAATACCAGCAGGGTAAATAAAAACAAAGAATGCACTCAACTTTACCGGTCATGCGTAACGGCGGGTACGGTATTGCGCTAACCAGCCCAAGACCAGACCGAGTGTGCACCCCGGGATCGTCTTTCAGATCGTTTGATTCGATGAAATTTATTTGATCGACCTTACCCGATACTTCGGTCGGTACGTAGCCGGCAGGCAGGCATCATCGGTCCGGTTTAAAAGTGGATTAATTACTTTTGCCCACTTTGGCCCACGCAAACGTACGTACGATGAGCATCATCCACGTCTCTCCCGCACCTCAGATTGGCGACTGACAAATGGCACCGTTTGCACCATAAGCACTTCGTCTTTCGAGTGGGTCTCACTGTCTTACACCAATATTTTAACGTTTAAAGTACGGAAATTGATTGCAATTTCACACGTCTCCGTATTTGGTGGGGGTGAACCGTGAAGAGAACTCGCGGCTAAGTGTGGCTAAGTGGTCATTAAGTCGAGGGAAAGAACGGTTTTGATGTGCATTGGGTCTTCTGTACTGAACGCCTGAAGGTATGCAATCGTTAGGTATATCGATACCTTTTTACAGTGTTTAGTAGTAGATGGACAATGCGGACTCTTGAGAACATCTTAAGGGGCAAACAACAATATTCCATGCTGCATTGGAGAACCCCGAAGGTAGTCGAACTTTGTCGAACTCCTGCTCATTAGATTCGAAGACAGTGTAATAGGTCTGTGCAGAGGTGTTGGGCCTTAACTTTGATTTGGCTTTGGAGCTTTATGGTAAAACTGAAGAGGTTTGTGAGTTAAATTAAACCATATCGTTGTACAAACATTGGAGAAGATCTACGGCGATCACCTTCTACGAGGACATTCAGATTCTAATGCTCCTCCTATAACGATTCTTGACGTTTTAGATCGGTTTACAACAAAGTCAAACACACTGAACAAGACATCCAGTGCAGCTGTGCTTCTAACTCTCGGCCCAATCGAACGATGAAACCCTATACGTGAAACGTATTCCGCTTTGGGGCATGAACAGGAACAATACGCCCACAATCTCCCCCCATCCACCCTGCTTAAGCCGTTTGTCATTTTCCTCCATTATTGGCGTCATTTAATCCTGCAGGATGGGTAATTTATGGCTAATTAAATGGAGCTGCACAAAATTAATGGCTGAAGCATCGTTTCCAGTCATACGGACACAAAACACCTCAACAAAAACACATATTAGAATGTCACCGATCAGCACCGATTGAGGGATGAGACAAGAGGGGGTGTACAATTTATGGTTTCGACAAGAATAGGAATTAAAATTAGCTGCTGGAGTTTGGGAAATTTATGGAACTCGCTATGTTTTTCCTGGTTCTCGAAACGAAAGATGCTTAATGGCCAGCGATTGACATTTGGGCGATGAGTGTGTTCGCCGTTTGTTAAGAGCGTTAGTGTATGAAAACATTGTTGTGCAATGTTTGCATTTCCTGACTGCCTGACGGTTGTTGACGAGTTTCCCATAACGTAGGACATTAATTTTTCCGATTACTCTTAAACTCGTTCAATAAAAATCTCCGCTTTGGGCTCGGTGGAGCGAACATTGTCGGAAAATGTTGTGTATTTTTCCTTTCTCGTTTCGCTTTCCCTCCACTGCGAAGGAACGAACATCACCGACGAGTGACAGCTTCGTCCAAAAAGTGTTTTCCCTCATATAAGGCCAGGCACCCATAAACTAGCTAATTAACGTGGGATAGTGTGTAAATATAGAAACGTGGCCGCTGCACCGTGCGCGTAAGTGGATTTCCCATTTTGAATGGGGGAAAACGTTACGGTTCCAAATTCGAAATCTTCCTAGAACGACGCTTTCGGTACGACATTCAAAAAAAGAGGGAACTTCAAAGAACGGTTTCCCGTACCGATACGATATGTTTGATGTGTTACCCGAGAGAGAGGTGAATTATTTTAAAGCTTCCCATTAGAAAAAGGGTCCACACCGTCCTGTTTCTTTTTATGCTAGTAATAATTAAGCAGCATAATTGCGTACTTCGTCTTGCAATTGTCTCTGGGGCTTGTGGCGGCGCAAGCATGTGACAGGTTTCGCCCGGATTGATGACTGAGTTTGTTTACCTTCTTCCTCATGGGTGTAGATGGGATCCAAAGGGCACTTACGGCAAACGATCGTACCAGACGGGCTAAAATAAGCGACCGTTTGACTGTTTGGATGCATCGCCAGCAGACAAAGAGCGCTAGAAGAAATTGGCGTCGGTAAAGTGCATTCGACTCAGCTGTTCGACACGAAACGATGGTGCGAATGATTGGCAAGTTGTTAGAATGGGGAAATAGTTACACTGTTAGATGAACCATTTCCACAAAAAAGAAAACAGCCTGAAAGTATGCAATTCGTATACTTATGATCATATTAGCACGTTTTGCTTCTCGAGATCGTAATATTAACAATTAATATTAATATTAAATGTCTAATTGAAACTAATTAAAGTGTTATACATTTCTAACAGCTGTTATACAGTTGTATTACATTTTTAAAATAAATTCAAAAATGCTTCTTTTCTCTCTGTTTGAAATTAAAATCCAAAGCAAATATCAATCTTTCTACACATATTCCATTCGAATGGGAGATATAAACCCCCCCCCCCCCCCCCCTCCACCCATTCTGTTCTACGCTGAACAATCAACGCACTCTCGGGTCCTTCCCCATCGGTTTGAAATGTAACACCCATCGCGAAGAATGTGGTGAGAAAAACATTTTTCACCGTTTGCCCTTACCGTCTGCGCCAAGCGCCATCATCGTGTCGAAGGAACGCCAACGGCACGCCGTGTGCTGCATTATCGTGCGTTGTTTGTTTGCGTTTTGCCGATCAACGGGATTACGATTGATGGGGCAGGATTTGGGGGGGCGCAAATTTGTTTTGACCACGGTGCGACAACGCGTGATTACTGGAATGAATTAGTGCTCGCCCAGCGTCTCCCATCCCGAGCAGTTTGTGATCGACGAAAACCACGATCGGAATGCATTTCGCTACCGATTGCATCGTTGCATTCTCGTTTGGGAAGCAACAGGAGAAGACAAAAAAAAGCCGAAACCGAGTGATTAAGCTGTTTGAAATTCGTTTGTGATTTTAGGGTGCTCTTCACGTAGTGTTTTGTGTTGCGAAAGACGTTCGCATTATATCGGTTTGCTGTTGATAGAAACGTCTAATGAAACAATGCGCTAGCGATGTGAAAATGCGGGAAATCTTCGCACCAAGGGTGAAATGTGCTACGCAATGTGAACGAATGGAATGCAAATGTGTGGAACGATTGGTGATCGAAGCAATGCACTAACTGGGCCCGCGATACGATCGCATTAAGAAGCCACAATTTATGTCTCGTGGTGTGAGGAGCCTTTTGCAACCGAGGCAATAGTTTATTAGAACAACCCCCTGCAAAATCCAGTGTACCTTGTACGAGATGGCCGTGAAAGTGGAACAACTACAGCGCCGAATACGGATGTGGATATTAATCTCAATTCTCTGCCTAACGCTCGTCGATGCTGTCAAGGGTAAGTGTGTTAAAAAAAAGTTCTTCAAAAGGCACAATCTTGGGTTTAGAATCACGGCTGTAATTTGCTGCACGTGCTGCAAGTACCGTTGAAAAAGAGGGTAAAACTCCGGCTGCTGTAGTGGTTAACGATCATGAAGATTGATGAATAAAGATGTCATATGGCAGGAAGGTGGTTAAGCTAAGCGAAACACGACAAGCCTAAGAGGTGACATATGGTTTTCCTTTTTCCCAATCCAGTACCACCACCAATTAACGGTGGGTCCTTTAGTTAAGCGTAATCGATATAATGCTCACTGGGAAACTGTTAAAAGCTAGATTGCCGATCAGTTCGTCAGGTTTCGGTTTCCGGTTTCTGAGGGGGACAAAACATGGGTAAGAAAATGTATTAAAATTCATGCTTTCTGTCGTCAGATGTTGCCATTCAGCCCTAAACTGCTGCATAATTCATGGTGTCAATTGAATGGTTCATAGGCTTAGAGATATTATTTCGACCCGTATGGGACGGTATCGCTTGGTGTAACATTTACGTTTGTTATGCAATAATATTAGGGGTCCAAGGAATTAGTCGCCTTTTTTTGTGGAACTACACCCCTGGAATTGGTGTTGTTCATATTGCAACTTCGTTCTTCCGGATATTCTGGTTTCTATCGAATGAGTCACTGTATTCCTACTATTCTTAAAGAAATGCCCTTTTTATTATTTTAGTTTTATTTAATACGTATTTAAAACAAGCAAGTAAGTTATTAATGGTAGATGTCCTCAAAATGATTTAAAACAAGATACACAAGAGGATAACTTTTTCACAATCTCAACTGCTCGACTTAACAAGTGTTGACAAAAAAACATGAAAAAAGTTTTGGCAGGTCTTTCTGAGAATAATAGAAGATGTTACAGATCGTTACGGAACATGGAGATACGGGAAAGATCCGTATGAGGAAGGCACATTAAATAAGTTTTGAAGAGATATTAACGAAACAATAGTAGTTGTTTAGGTTATAGAGGAAGACTATATTGTTATTTAACAAGCAAGGAAGGAAAAAAGGAGAGGGAGAACTCCTAATTAATATAACACTTAGGTAAGAAGTCTCTCATATTCACGTTAACTTCAACAGCAATATCGAGACTGAATCCCGGAAGAAGAGTTTTCGCGATTTCTCTATAAACGTACTCCCTTGACGTAGCGGTTCGGTGGCCGAGGATACCGAGGCGCCGGTCTTCGAACGGACAGGACCGAGGTTCGAATCCCATTCGAGCCGGTTCCCTCTTACGCAGCACTGAATATCCTGCTGCGGGTACATTCAAGTCATAGAAGCCAGAAATGGCAGGCCAAGACCTCTCGAGATTGTAGAACCAGAGAAGAAGAAGAAGAAGAAAAAGTCTCATATTCACGTTAACTTCAATAGCAAAATCGAGACTGAAACCCGGAAGAAGACGGGGAAAGAGTAATTTTCGGAATTTCTCTACAGACGTACTCAAAATCTAGGACGAGTTTTTGTGCCTTTACTTCATGAGTATAGAAGGTAATTCCAAGCTTTTGGAGCGGCTTGGTGGCTAGCTAGATAGCGGCGTCAGTCTTCAAACGAGCAGGACCCGAGGTTCGAATCCCATTCGGGCCGTTTTCTGGTACGCAGGACTGACTATCCAGAGTCGGGTACAATTCAAGTCACGGAAGCCAGAAATAGCACACCAGGCCCTCTCGAGGTTGTAGAGGCTTAGAAGAAGAAGGAGTGATTGTTTTTAGGTTATCTTGGGAGACAATACTAATGTTCAACAAGCAATGAAGGGAAAAAGTGAAATGCAGACCATGCTTCTTTGCGGAGACA
>KI422839.1:34698-48409 GCA_000473375.1 Anopheles culicifacies
TTTAAATATTACCTGTATACTTCTTCCAACGACTTAAACTCTATCCATCGCCTTGCAACAACCTGCCTAGTCCTGCTTTAATAAATCGGCCATGCCAGAACATCCCAGGCCATGCCAGGCCAGTCCAGGCCATGCCAGGCCATGCCAGTCCATCCCAGGCCAGTCCAGGCCATGCTAATATCTATTTATTCAAGAAATATCTATTCGGTCCTACTTCTTTTACATTACTAATCGCTTATAGTCTATGCGACAGAACTGTTCAGAATGTTGTAAGATAAATCTGAAGAAGTTCAAAACAGTAACGTTGTGTAAACTGATCTGCTACTCAAAGTGTCTATAAGCCGACTTCTCTTTGTCTCTCTCGAACCTACCATAACAAACTTGCGTGTGTTGCTTATCGATCATGTTGGAAAATTATTTTAGTACTTCGAACGTTACCATTCGTTTTGGTGATTTCCCATGTTTTATTCTCAACATTCCCAAGCTCCTGAAGTTCCACTGTTCTAAAAGTCATCAAACATCCCATATGCTTATCATTTAAAGCATCAAATCGTTCCTCCCCCTCCCCATAAATGCTGCCAACAATAAACACGTCAATCGTCTCAGCAGCAATTTTACAGCACAACTCAAACAGAAATATTAAGTCCATTTCTGTCCGTCGAAAGACGAAAGCACTCCCATCTAGCGCTATTAGCAGCACGGCGCATTAATCATTGAATGCTGACTGACTCGGAATGTTTGGGAAAATGCAAGGAATGAGGGGACCTCAGGGCTGGGATGTCCGTCAGCAGTACATATCGATTGACGAATATTGACAATAACACACTCAGACACACACACCACGGGACTATGCGCCGGGCAGAAACAAAAACAAAGCACCAAGAGCCGTACGGGAATTTATAAACATTGTCGGCTGTTCAGCACTTAAGGCGGTAGCGTGCCGAGATCCCTCCCCGCCTAATTCAAGGCCACACATTTCCATTATCCATGGCAGATCAAGAGCAGCATTTGGTTTTTTGGAAGGGACTGCGTGAACGCACTCGAAACGTGCTCAATTGTTCCGTGTTGGCTTCCTCCATTCCGATGGATTTAGAGCACGAGAACGTACACACTGCGTGCGTGTCATGTTAGACATTTCCAATAGTTTTCGATCTTCCCTCACCCCCATGGTGCATGTACGATCGTGACGCAATCGTGTCACCACAGGAGATTCAAAGTTATTGTACAAGCGCTAGAATAGCGTCAGCCGGAATAGATGGGGACACATATTTGGACCGTACAATAGATTGTTTCTTTTGTTTTTCTAGACAAACCATGTAATGGGACGCATTGTCACATCGGAGGGTGTTTTGTGAGCAACGTTACGTTTAATGCTCGATCGACGTTACTGGAAAGTCACGTATCGTGCGGGGTCGTTATACATCCTGACCTAGCTCAAACTGTCACACTCCGTGCTCTCCGTGTTCCATCTGAACGTTTTTCACAGTTTTCCCTGCATTTTCCCGCGCACAGTGCGATGAAATGTATATCGGCCGGTGGCAACTGTTAAGCGACTTACGATCGCCTTTTCACACCCTTCCATTTGTGTTTGGTGTGTGCTGTAAGAAAGCAGCCCGAGCAGTCACGTGCAAGGCGTGTGCGAATGTTGATCGTGATCTTCTTCTCCTTAATGTTGTTTTTTAATTAATCATCCATTTTTTTCTCCTCTTCACATTACACTAAACCTCTCATCACCTCATCCACATGGCACTGGGTCCGGGAACTGGGTTTCGCTAGTGTCGTTCTATGGCGCCAGCCACATCACGATGCCCCTGCAGGAGTCAAAAATGTCTACCAACATTCGGTTACGATTTCGCACCCGGCAAGACAATGCGCTGATGTTGCTGACGGCGGGACGCACCGACTATGCGCTGCTCAGTATCGATGGTGGAAAAATTAGATTTAGCTTCAAGATAGACGACTACCAGACGGATGTAAGTTGGTGTCACTTTCCTTTTTTTGGGTAGAACGAATTCAAACCGTACCACGTTCATTTGCAGCTCTGGTCACCGGTAACGCTTAAGATAAACGATCTCCAATGGCATGACATTTCAATTTCTCGCTATGCCGCCAACTTGACGCTACAGATCGATGAGTACTTTGCCACAAAGACACTACCGCCCAAGGTGATGGAACTGAACGTCCACATGGGTGTACTGTTGGGTGGTAAAGGCGACTACAACGAACCGTACTTGAGTGCGCTGGCAAGTTTTCGTGGTTGTATCGCTGATGTAAGTTGCAGCACAGCAGGAAGACCCGCTGAAATACCTCACGCAATTAACTTCCTGTACTTGCAGGTGTTTTACAACAATATTAACATCTTTAAGCGTGCACGTGAAGGAACGGGTCACGCGACCACACAGGATGTCTCGTGGATATGCTCGCCCGAGTTTGATGCAGACCTCGATGTGCCCATCAGCTTCCTGGACGATGACAGTTACAGTGTGCTGCACAAACCAACCTCACGTTCGGGCGATCGGTGGAACTTTGAGTTCCGTACGATCGAACCATTCGGGACGCTGCTCAGTAACATTCCACGCTCGACCAAGCACGACTACATGATGTTGGAGATTGTCCAAAGCAAGTTGCGGCTGCTGGTGGGCAAAGGATCGAACGCCGTCGAGTTGATACCGGATCGGAACGTTTCCGATGGCAAATGGCATAACGTGTCCATTACCTACAGTCCAATGTTGGTTGATGTGAGTGAACAGTACCGAGTAGTTCTTGTGGTCAAATTACCCAAAAAAAAAACTCTTAATCTATTTTAATTTTCCCTTTCCCCCTATCAGATAATGGTCGACGATACGAGCAACAGTGCAACGTTCGCTAACGGGAGCAGCCAGGTCATTGAGCTGGAGGAAGACTTCTACATCGGTGGTCTCGATGCCGAACGGCACCGGAAAGCATCTATGAAATTGATCCGCGAAACCGAATCCAGCTTTAAAGGGTGCATCCGGAACGTCATCCTGGACGATCAGGATGTCGGATTCCCGAACTTCAAAGTCACCCACCACGTGACGGTCGATTGCGTGTGGAAGTATCCGTGCCTGGAGAAGCAGCCCTGCATCATCAGTTCCCAGTGTCAGCATCAGGGAATAGAGGACTTTATCTGCTACTGCGATCAGGCGTACTGCATCAAGGCGGACTATGGGGAGAAGTACAAAATCTTCACCCGCTCCATGTCGCGGGTCGAGCTGGAACTGTTGGAAATCAATCCGATGGAAGTGATGGAAGGTGGGATCGCGTTTCTTTCGCGCGAGTTCATTAGCGTACTGTTCGATTATCCCGAGATGGGCGTTAAGGAAGCATCGATCATATTCCACATCGTGCAGGCACCGAAGCATGGCCGGGTGACCATCTCTTCGTATGGGCCCGAAAGCGGTAACGGTACGGTAACGCAGACCAAATTTTTCTCCCACATCGATCTCAGCACGGACAAGGTGAAGTACACGCACAACGGTGACGAGCATCCGACCGATCACATGACGATCGATATGCAGCTGATGTCGTTTCCACGCGAATCCAAACTCCCGGACATCTCCGGCAAGCACCGGTTTGTGCTGCACGTCAATGTAACACCGGTGAATGATCCGCCAGTGCTGCAGCTACCCCCGAACAGACATATCCGCATTACCCAGGGCATTCCCAAGGCTATCGGTACGGATGTGCTAAATGCGGACGATCCCGACAGTCCACCGGAGTCACTCATCTACACCATACTGATGAGTCCCAACTCGGAAGCACAGCAGGGACGGGTGGAGGTGAACGGTAAAGCCGTCACGACCTTCTCCCAGTCCGACATCAATGCGGGCAGTGTGTCGTACGTCATCAACACGAAAGGTTCGGAGGATTCTCATTTCGACCTGACGGTGCAGGTTTCCGATGGGATGGAAACAAGCCCGGCCAGCTCGGTTCGTGTGTCCGTGCTGCCGCTTCAGCTGCGAATGATCAACAACACGGGTTTGGTGCTTATACACAAATCTGCCGCCACGATAACACCCTTCAACCTTTCCTTCGTCCCGAACGCCGAGGAGGAGAACGTTGATATGAAGTGAGTATGAGTTTGGATGGTGCACAGAACATTTGGTCTAAGCTTGCGCTCGTTTTAGGTTCGATGTGGTTCATTCTCCTTTGTACGGAAACTTACAGAAGCTCCGTACGGTGGATTCTTCCTGGGTGAATGTTGACTCCTTCACCAGCAGTCAGGTGATGTTGGGACAGATTCGTTACCTTCACATTACCGACTTTCCGCAGCACGATGAGTTTAAGGTAAGAAGTGTTGGAGCTCGTTTGGCAGCATGATCAAGTTGAAAAGCATATGCTTCGTCTTGTTCTAGTTTACGGTATCGCTGGGTCCAGTCACCACACCGACATACGATTTTCGGATCTCCTTCACCAAGCTGCGCATTGGCATGATCCGGCAGACCAACATGCACATCAACACGAAAGAGAACACAATACGGGCGGACTTCCTATTCCATCAAACCGTCCCGATTGTGACGCTCTCCCGGAATGTCATCTATACCGTCGTAACGGCACCAAAGTTTGGTATGATTTACGTCGAAGGTCATCCACAAACAGCCCGACCAGGGCACTCCTTTACACAGCACGAGATCGATAAGAATCTTATCAAATATCGCACCTATCAGTCGTCGTACGGTAGCTTCATTGATACGTTCGAGTTCGTTGTGTCCGTACCGGAGTGTGAAGAGGTGCAGGGAAAGATAGATTTTATCTATACACCGCCAGACTATCTGGCGAAGCAGATCGTGTACCAGAAGCGCGAGAAACTGTACGTGCACGAGGGCAACAAGACGGCCCTGACGCGAACGAACTTTGAGGTTTACTTTAACAAATTTAACTTCCTCTCGTTCAACCTTACCCACCATCCAAAGCACGGTAAGATCTGCTTGATAAATCCGCGTACCTTTGAGGCGAAGGATATTGCCACCTTTACGCTGCAGGATTTGTTTCTCGGTGATATACACTACTGTCACGATGATTCCGAGTCGACGCGTGATAGCTTCCGGCTGTTGATACTGTCCGACGATGAGACGGACTTCCAGTATGTGTGCGAGATACAGGTGGAAATCACGCTGCAGAACGATAACGGTCCCTACCGGGTGTTCGATAAGGTGTTTCACATAGTGCGCGATGAGACGAAGCTACTTACGGCCGGCGATTTGAAGTATGCCGATCCGGACATGGAAACGCGTGCCAACGACATCGAGTACCGGTCGGTAACCTGTACGAATGGGGAACTGTATAAGGCTGGGAAACCCTCGGACCAGTTCACCCAGGACGATCTGGATCACGGGCGGATGTTGTTTATGCACAATGGAACGGACAACGGGAAGGTTTCGTTTATTGTCACGGACGGTCTGTACGAGGTACCAGGATCGCTAGAAATCGAAGCGTCCGATCCGTTTCTGAGAGTGCGGGAGAGTAACGCGTCCATCGTGCAGGAAGGTCGTGCCGTGCTGCTCACAAGCAGCGATCTTAACATCGACACAAACTTAAACGCAAAACCACAGGACATTGAGTACCGCGTAATGGATGGCCCAAACAACGGTTTGCTGAAGATGTTCGTTCCGAAGTTTGATACGGGACAGCTGCATCGGCTGAACAATGCGACCACCGCGTACAACTTCTCGCAGGCGGACGTGCTAGGCGATAGGATCGTTTACTGGAACCGAGATGTAGCTTCCATGGATCGGATAAAGTACCGTGTGGGAACCAAGGGTGTTTGGACGGAGGGCGAGATTATGATCCGGATCTATCCACCGGCGTACTGGGAGCAGCTTCGGATCCGACGCAATCAAACACTGTACGTCGAGGAGTCAACCAGTGTCATTATATCGAGAGATGTACTTGAGGTAGGTGAGACGGATCTTTCGGACGGATCGTCAGACTTAAACGGTTGTTTTTTTAGATTGTACATCCCAACATTTCACCGGGCGATATAACGTACCTGGTGACGACACAGCCCCAGCACGGCTATCTGGAGATACAGTCCATCACCTCGGACGACGAGTACAACTCGAAAGTGTTCGACCAGTCAACGATCAATGCGGAAAAGATGTTCTACATACAGGCCGGTGTCAATCAGTCGTCCGACTGCTTCACGTTCGATGTTACCAACGGCATTACGTGGTTGCGTGATCTTATGATGAAGATCGTTATCATACCGGAACATTTGTACATCCAAGCGAGTGAGATTGTTGTAGAAGAAGGTAAGCTACTGCTGGTAGTTGGACCCTGTTCTGTAAATCATTGTTTTTAAAACACACATCCTCTATTTTTTTTGCAGGAAAAACAGTCAAACTAGAGCCGGAACAGATGATCCCATACTCGGAGTATTACGTTGGAAAGATCCTCGAGTATAAGATACTGGAGCAACCACTGCACGGTAGTATACGTGCGGGGAAATCCTCCAAAGTGAACCGCTTCACACAGAAGCAGCTGGAAGCGGGCGTTATCACTTACGTACACAATGACAGTGAGAACTCATCGGACACGATACGGGTAGTGGCGTTGAGCCGAAACAAGGAAAGTGTGCCATTCTTGCTGTCGATCAAAATACTCCCCATCAACGACGAGATGCCGCTGCTTGTCACCAATACCGGACTTCACATGTGGATCGGTGGAAAATCGATGATCGGAAGCAATGATTTAAGTACGCAGTAGTGGCAGCTCTCCAACGAATAGGGGTGATGACTAATTTAACTTTTTTGCTTCAATTTCCCCTTTCTCCTTTCAGTGGCTCAAGACTATGATACACCGCCGGAGAACTTAACCTTCTACATTCAACAAATGTCCGGCGGGTACGTGGCGTACAAGGACAGCTACAACAAGAAGACGCACACGTTCACGCAGCAAGACATCAACAGCAACATGGTGTACTTCATACACGACAGCAGTAACCAGAATGGCAAGGTGGTGTTTTACGTCAGCGACGGTGTGCACAATACGTCGGAAAGTGTGCTACACATCGTCACGAACCCGGTCGCACTGGAAGCGATTCGGAACGAGGTGCTCCATGTGTTTCCGCTCACCCGCAAGCAGATACTCCCGGATCAGCTGCACTACAAGTGCTCGGATGATGATCGGGACGTAAAGTACGTCGTGACGGTTCCACCCCAAATGGGGCGGCTTCTGTTCGAGCAGGTTGAGTTTGGCTACTCGAACGAGATCAGCGAGTTCACGCAGTATGATGTGGAGAATGGGAGAATCTTCTACGAGCACACCCATCCGATGGTGGAGCTGAAGACGAACGATTCCTTCTACTTTGACGTGACGGCACCGCTTTCGAACAGTTTGGTTGATCAGATCTTCAACATCGATGTGTCGGTATCGTCGGGAGGATTGTTACGGTTTTTGCCCGTACCGCGCATCACCATCGAGGAAGGTGAATCGGCTCCGATCAAGCTGGATCTTTCGAAGGTGCTGGAATATCTAGAGACGAGGGCAGGTATCGGTGCACCAGAGCTCTACATCGAAGTACATCCGCCAGCACACGGACTGGTGGAGCTGGATGATGAATCACCCGAGGTGAACCGATTTTCGCTGAACGATTTCTACTCCAACAAGGTGATCTACAAGCACGATCACTCGGACACGGTCGAGGATAAGATTGCGCTGGCCGTATTTCTTGTACCCGGCCATCTGTTTCTCTGCAACATCACCATTCCAGTGACGATCAACCCGGTCAACGATCAGCCATTCCATCTGCTAACGCCCTCGCCGCACATCTCCGTGATCGAGGGTGAAAATGAAACGATCACCTCGACGCATCTGCTCACCGAGGACGCCGATACGGATCCGCGGGATATCGTGTACGATGTGATCAGTGGACCTAATCTGGGAGTTTTGCTGAAGATTTCGGACGAAGGATATCCGCAGGACATCATCACGTACGGCAATCAGTTTACGCAGGCGGACATTAACGAGAACCGTATCATCTACACACACTCGGGGAATCCACAGTCCACGACCTTTTACTTCAAGGTATCGGACGGGAAGTTCAAACCTGCGTACGAGATATTTAACATTAAAATTCTACCCATCACGATCCTGCCTGGATTCAGCAGCCAACCGATACTGGTGCAGCAAGGTTCAAACTTGGGTCTGCTGGAACCGAAACACGTCTCGATCGAGACCAACGTACAGAAGAACCGAATCGTGTATAACATAACGAAAAACCCGCTTGGCGGGATTATCATCTCCAACAACAAGCCTATCCTGAAGTTTACCCAACGACAGCTAGAGGATGGCAAGATTGGCTACATGCAGACGGATATGAGTCGTTCGAACGATACCTTCCAGCTGGATGCGTTCATACCGGACACGACGTCCGCCTGTTTGCTGGAGGTTAGCATGATAGTGCAGCCGTTCATAATTATCAACCCCATAACGATCACACCGGGCGATCGGGTTCGGTTGAGTTCGACCTTCATCTTCGACAATCCGGCGCAGCTTAAGTTAAACCGATACAATCCGAAAATAACGATCACCCGACGACCGAAATACGGTCGATTGAAGAAGATTGTCCGCAGCACAGGTCTGGACTATGCCGAGCAACAGAGCGATAAGGAGATCAGCACCTTTACCTACAAGGAACTCAAGAGTGGTGTTATATACTATTCGGCCCGTAAGTTTAATCAGGACTTTCAATCAATCAACGATAACTTCGAGTATGTGCTGTCTACGAAGACGGCCCAACCGGGACAGGGTACGGTACCGATCGAGATATATTCTCCCTCCCGTTCGCACGATAGTGACGGTGACGTTAACATCGTAACGGCGGAGTCTGTCATCCCGTTGGACTATCTGATTGCCGTGTGTATTGCCGTCGCCGCGATCGTACTCATACTCGTCACGGTGCTTCTGCTAAAATGTCGCTCGAAAACCACCCACAAGGGTAACGATCTGGACAAGGATAATCCACCGTCGTTGCCGCGACCACCCGACTTTATGACGCTAAACAACCGGATGTACACACCGTCGGAGAATGAGTCGCTGCCCGTTACGAACTCGTCCACTCCGTTACCGATCATCAGTAGCATTCCGCACTGCAAGGTGATACCGATCGGTGGGCTAGACAATACGATGCAGCTCGATTCCGAAACGGACGACATGATGGACATGCATGGAGAGTTGTTGCCGAACATGGGTCACGGCTATCGGTACGGGTACGGTGATGAAAATGACGAATGGAGTTCCTCCTGCGATGTCGGGCCGGAGGTGAACTACTCAACGATCTCGCAACCCCAGCAACATCACCTATTGCAGCAACATCAACAGCTGCTGCCATCCCATCAGCAGCAACACCTGCAGCAGCAGCAACAGCAAATTCTATCAACGCCCCAACTTGCCAAGGCGAATCCACTGCTACGCCGCAACCAGTATTGGGTCTGAGTGAGGATCCCGAGCGACATGGGATGGGGAAGGCACAAAGCACTGTAAATAATACCAAAGAATACTCACCACATCGAGGAAGATAGATCCTTCCAGGGCACACCACAGCAGTTCCATCTGAGGGGGAACATCTTGTAGCTAAATTGTATAAAAAACGATCATCCATATTTATCGTAACGTTTTACATTTATATATTTGTTCTTTCGTCACGAAATTATAATTGTAACTTTCGGGAAGTACTTGTACCGCGAAGCTATGCAATTCGGAACATATAAGATAGCATCCCTTGAGGTGTGTCTAGTCTAGGTAGTAGCATTTGAAAAAAGGTTCCAACGCTTTAGACACTGGACACTAAGGAATCAATAAATGGATGCCATGCTCTAGTGCTCTGTTTGTTTCTCCCCGCACAAGGGGTTTAATGTGCAACACGTATGCTATATATGTAGATGATGACACATTCTGGCCCTACAATAATGATATTTAAGTGTGATAAATACCCCAAATCGGTCTAGTATCTGTTGGTGCTCTGTTTGTACGTCTAAACCGTTTGTATGGAAAAGCTTCGTGTTGTTCACATAAAATCGAATACTCTTTTTTTGTCTCCTCGAAGCGCTGTTCGAATGCACCAATAGAGTGTTGGTCAAAATGTAGTAAAAAGCGGAGTCGGATCGATTCGACTCCAGGAGCGACCGGAGTCAACTCCGGAGAACGTCGAGCGAATGCATTTCTCTAGATTTGCATTGTGTACTACATATGTACCGAGCCTATCATTTCGAGTATGCTTTGGAGTAATCCGGAGTCAATCAGAGTACTCCGGAGTCAATCTGACACCGGAGTTGAAAGGAGCAACCGGAGTCGATCGGAGTTTCTATCGGAGTTTGAAAGATGTTATGCTAATAGTATGAAATAACTTCCATCTAACAAGGCATGGCCTTCACTTCCATTTTTCGCTGCACACACACACACACACACACAGCCTATACACTAAGCTATTGCATCTAAAAATGAGAATAAAATGTGACAGAGAAATTGCACTTAGCGACATTCACAGCTGGACTAGAATTCCATCGCACGCAAAGATGTGGTAGAATTTGCTCATGAGTGTTATCCCAGTGCGCGTTTGGGTATTGAGTGCCTAAACGTAACATGAATCTCGTTTCGTGTAAGAAGGGTGCACTTTATGGCATATGAGATGATCGTTGAGCGATCGTGAGATGTTGTGAGATTAAAAAAAAATCTATTTTGCAGCTATACGCGGCGCCTCAGTAGGCGCAGCTTCTTGCTTCTTGGAGCCCTTAGGCAAAATGAGAGAGAACCAATAGAGATAAGAGGGATTTATACGAGATCTCCAAAACGATGAATATGTAGAGTTTCGTAAAAGAGGACCCACACATAAGCAACATGAGGTCGATCGTTTTTCCGTGTCTAAAACTTGTTGCTGGTAGGCGTAACGTTGCAGGCAGCATTATCGTACGAATAGCTTTCGGTCGAATCTTCCGCCGGATAGCGATGGCTGATCGAGGTCGTACCGGTTTGTACCGAGTTGTCTGCCTCCGTTTCTTCATACATGCTAACCGCGGTCGATGTTGGCTTTGCTGCACCGTTTGCCCCATTCTTCGGCATCATCTTGGGGCTCTTGGTGTTTGGATTCTCGTGCGTGAAACCCACGGGAGCTGTCGGTTTGTTCTTTGGAGTCCATCGAAACAAACTCAGTATGGTGCTGTGGAACTTCCAACCCACAATGACAAGGAGAAAAGACACCAAAATGACGACCACAATTCCGAGCACCCACAATGTTGTGCTATGCTGGGAAACTTCCTGCGCCAGCGAATCGACTCTTTTCTGGAGCGCTTAAACATAAAATGCGGAAAGAAACAATGTAATCAGTACAAACAACGTGTTGAATTCCACCAACACAAACGGTGCGGGTGTGTGATTACACTACTACTACTACTACTTACACATGAGCTGGTAATCTTGATGATGATGTTGTTTGTGACAGAACACGCAAAAAGGAGAGAACGGAAGAAAAAAAAGTAACGATAAAGCATATCCGAACACTTACTTACTTAACTTTACTTACCTGGACATTTGTGGTAACAGCTTTCTGCGTCCTTTCTGCACAGCACGCTACAGTCAGCGCACATATTTTTATGCTCGTCACAGTACTTGTACCGATCGCAAGCCTGATCGCACCCAAAGGTGGGTGGAATGGTCCACCAGACGGCCAGCATCAATATGGCTAGCTTTGCTGCCATCGTTTAATCGTTCACTGCACAACACCACGGGAATGTAAAAATGGACACCGAAAATTGTGCGCAAGTCACTGAGTCATGCGCGTACACCTTGCTGCGCAAACGATTGCCCAACTGGAATGGACTTTTCTTTGCTAGGCTCCGCTGTGATGCTGCTCGCTGTCTTTCCAGACAGCTACACTGTCGGATGGAAGTCACACAGACAATCGTCATTGTTGCTGGATGTACGAATGTGTACGTACAATCTCAAGCTTACAGGTGTATCATTGTACGTTAAAAAAAGCCGAACTTTTATCTCACAGCATAGGTGGGGAAGTTCATTAAACGATACGAGAAGCTTTGATTTTATAGCATCAACACGAGACACATCGTGGAACGAAACGTTTCAAACGATGTTTTATTGTTTGTTTAAACAAACACAATGCAACAAACAGAGGTGAAAGCATCCTTTAAAAAATATTAACACGTAACTTTGCATGTATTTTGTAATAAAATATAAAATAACATTTTTCAATCCTTCAACCACTCAAGTCGTACGATTATAGCAAAAGAATTTCAACGCACGCTCACTCACTCACACTACAAACAGCACCGGAGCTTTCGCCATCAAAGAACAGCAATGCTGGGTTCCACCCTGACAAGCAAGCAAAGAGGACTGAAGTTTGTTTTTATCCCCCGACAAAGGCAGAGCTGTAAAAATAGTCCGGTCCGTGGGTGAATAATGTGTGAGAAAAGCAGTGCAATAAAGCGAAAAATAACAAACACATTCTATTTTTAAAACGAACCATTTAGCATGAAAACCTTTGGTTAACAAGTGTGTGGAACAAGCGATCGATTCCGTGCTCGGCTGTACATTGCGCAGTGATGTGTACGTGTGTGCTGTAATGGAAGCAAAATTTAATGGTTCAAATGCACGTTAAACGGTGTGTAACGCTCCAGAGAAACTAGCAAACTATCGATCGTCAAATTCACCGGTGACATTCGATCGGTGTGCGCTGACGACAAAAACGAAAGAGATCAAATTTCGATTTTCGATCTTCGGTTTGCAAAGTGGAAAGAAATTCCGTTACCTCCAGCCCATTCTGACTGAAACGTACTAAACGAAACAACGAACAAAAAAAAACACCCGCTTTGGCCTTGGTTGTAGATCAAACGTTGAAGAAAAAGCTCTCCGCTACAGCAAGCAACGAACCCTCCGCACTAATAGCAGCAGGTAATAATTGGAGTGAGAGAAGAAGGAAAAAATCGGTGGACATAAAAACAAAGAAGAAGGGCGAGAAGAAAAAACAGAACAACAACATTCCAACGAGATCGTAGCTTCGCGGATGAGAGGATGGGAAAAATTCACTCATGTGTAGATCGTTGTTGTCGCTAATAGTTATAGCATGATCAAGATCAGCACTAGCCCATTGCGTGTGTGTTTGTGTGGCGATCTAGCTTCTAGCATTCCGAGAAGAATGTGACCTTTCTATAACGCTGAACTGGCTGATCTGTCCAGAAAAGGTGGGAGAAAATGTGAAGAGAACCCTTCATAATAGTGTGTGATAGTCCCAGCAACAAAGAGAAACCGTTTCACTTTTTCTGTTAAAAAGGGACTTGGGTGAGCATGTTTGTATCTGTGAGCGGGACCTATTCCCGGCATGGCTAACAATGAGCGTGATGATCGCTATACCGTGATCAGCTAATCTAGCTGCTCTAGCTTTGCTTGCTGGAAGGTTAAGGTGATCTCCCGTTCCCCTTTACGGGGAGTTGGAACGTGTGGAATGTGGACTGGTTGTTGTTTTGTGCCTTATTTGCCTACCAGCGAAACGTACAACAGTATTACTCATGGTTGTGAGTTTGTGTTGACTTTTTGCCCTCCTTTTCCACACCGGCATGTTGTTCGTGATAAAAGAAAAAAAAAAACAAAACACTGACCGCTAGCTTAACACCACATTGGATGCGGTAACATACTGTCACGAAATGTTTACCAAACTAAAGGTGCAAGGTTTGCTCGCCGT